>CM030374.1:9731770-9986048 GCA_003604175.2 Clonorchis sinensis | reverse complement strand
ATTCAGCTGGATTCCAGGTGAGTCTCTCGCAAAACCAAATTTGTTTGCAAATGAGCGTATTCCGAACGGTCTAACTTTCGCAGATCGTATACGCGGCGAAATTGTGGAACTCGATGGCGTCCCTCGTGGTCATTGACACATTGATATTCTCCCGCATTATCCTCAGGTTGCGTCGTCGTTCCGTTACGAAGATATCTGATAAACTTTCGCTTCCGTTAGATTTTGAGCAACTCATTCAAACAAAGGGTTTGATTCTTGTTGCAAATTGTCATCTCACTTAAAACTTATCCAACCAGAGGTTGAGCGGTACCTGCAGGTTGATATATCAACATTGTTGACTTTTGCGTGTTCATAACAAACTACCACTTGGTTCATTGGTTTTACTAATCCTGTGTTCTTCATCACCCTCAGCAAGAAGTTGGCTGAGCATGCTGTGATTGCTCGGGTGAACGGGGAACTGTGGGACTTATTACGACCGTTTGAGAAGGACGCGAGTCTGGAGATTTTGAATTTTGACAGCAAGGATGGTGAGTGTTATTTAGTTTTAGGCCTGCTTTGAAGTATGTTGTGCAAGGCATTTTGAACCCATTATTTGATGTCGGATTTCAGGCAAATAACGTTGCCCTGGATTGTCATCTCGAAGCAGTGTACCGGACCAGTCGGACACACTGCATGTTGATTGAAGACCACAGCAACAACTGTCCAGCGTGCGTTTTTTGTGGCGTCACTAAAAATGGAGGTTCGCATATGCGTACCAATTGTAATTCTCGTAAAACTGCCCACCGAGACTCGAATACCTGATATGCCTTCAAATGTCGGATCACCGTTGCATTACGGAAATTTACGTGAGCATTTAGAAACCATTTGGCAGCCCTAGAACATCGTACGACGTTTCTGGAGCACCGAATCAGACTTGTCATTGAAAGACAACAGTTTTGCAAGACCTTCTCATGAGTGTCGATCCTAAGTTCTTATCTCTTTCGGTGTATGGCTCGCTGTGGACCATGCCAAATAGGAGCGTCACAAGATGAAGCTTTTTTTCTCACCGTTGCATCCACCCTAGGTGCCTAGGTTACTGTGGTACAAACTGGCTCATACTATCATATCTCTGATCCAAACTCGGTTAGATTAGTCATCCAAGTTCCGTCCTGTGTTTTTTCAAGAAAAAAAATCTGTTCATAACCAAGTTTGCAGAGTGGGAGTCGCCCATTCATGAGAATCTCCTGGATTCCAAAAAAATCGTTCAGCTGTAGCACCCTTTCGGTGCCTAACTGCCATGCCACCCGAAGGTTGCACGAGGGCTGGAATACTGCCAGGTTGCCCAAGCCTAGACAGAGGAAGTCGAGAGGCAGAGGTCGGGTTCGAACCACCGATCTTCCGGCCGGTAAATTCGTGCTCTATCCACTTGGGCCATCTCGCCTCCTGAAATTCACCGACTAGTTCATTTCGATCGTAACAAAGCAACGAAATTCCGTTGGAGTTGTATTGATAGTCAGCGAAGATACCATTTCGGTCACCGCCGATCCAAATGATCTTACAGTTTCTAGAAAATGGAGTGTAGTGAGCTGACGCTAAGAGTAATATCTGTCCCAGCTGTTCGGATTGGATGCTGTCTAAAACTTCCCTCATAAGGGTACACATAGACTGATGTCAAATGTGGTAGTCTGGGTAATCGTCCTGCTGTAACGGTGACTAGCTGCCATGCCACCTGAAGGAAGCACGAGGGCTGGGGTACTGCCAGGCTGCCAAAGCTTAAAAGTCGAGATGCAGAGGTCGGGTTCGAATCACTGACCTTGCGGTCAGTACATTCGCGCTGTAACCACTGGATGACTGAGTGCATAGGATTGTGGCTTGGCACTTGGTACCCTTGTTTCATCTTACCCTTGCACCTTCAAATTGGCTGCCCGCCCCCCACTCAGAAATGAAGATTTGAAAATGCATTAGTAAAATCTATACATTCCACGCCTATCAGACCACCGGTTTCGGTGTCTTGCTATGTCTTGGAAATTTCTATGTGCGGCCGTTAACCTTGTTGAATTTTCCTCATTTTTGGTTCTGCCTGACATGTAGTTGTGCGTTTGACTGAGTTTCTTTGTGCGATTGGGTAACGTCACAATTCCTGCCTTTGCTCACATTTTTCCGTTCTATTGGTTCTCCGGAGTTTTTCATTTGTCCGGACTTGACCAGTGAGGTCCGGTGTACTAGGTGCGTAGACGGCTATGACGGTGAGGTACTTTGAAGAGTTTTTTCAACGAGTTGTCGTAACCCTGCACGATACCACCTCTATGGTACAACCAATAGGAGACTCATTCCTGGAACTTTGTGAGCCGTGCACAGGAATCCGTGTCTCTGAAGTCCATGCAGTGTCAATGTGGCAGTCAAAGAGGTTTCGAACCGTGGGACTCAGGCTTCCCAGGTCACAGAGTAGGAACACTCCATGTATTCATCGGTGCTTTCCCGATTTTGAAGGTAGATGAAGGAAGCTTGACTCGCACATTCCTCATTACAGCGACTGAGCCAGCATCTGGAGCTTCGCTTACCGGGAACGCCGTAACATGAACAGAACAATGTATCTGATACGTATTTATAAAGTAGTACAGGGAGTTTTGTGAGAACGATCTCCCAAACGCCACTCGGTTTCTGTTTGAGGCTTTCTCACAACCAAGGGCAAACCGCAAGACAGCAGGAAGAGCGGGACCTTTGGAAAGGCCGCTGGGACATGGGTCACCTTCATCAGCCTATCCCGTCAGATATGGTGTTTGTTCGAGTTCGCTTTTCTAGCCATTGCACATCCAAGTGCGACCCTCGGGACAGCAGGATTTCGTGGTTGCCGGTGATTGTCACGCGATTCCTATCCCGATTCGGTGATATTAAGACCTGACCAGGAATCCATGTCCTTGTTCCACATGAAACCCCCTTATGTCGGCGTAACGCTTTCTATGTCATGTTATCGTCATCGGTCCCACGCGGCATTTTGTAAAAGACGCTGCAAAGAATCCGCCACTCCCTGGTGGCATCACTGCCTGAGCCCAGTTAGCCCATGTGCAACAGAACTCACACCATGGCTAGCATGGTACGATGAGGAGGAATGGACTTTACGACCGAACTTTGCACTGGGACGTTCGTAGCAGAGGAGAAATTCGAAAGAGTTTTGGAGCATGTCAGACTGAATTGCTTATGTCTTTGCCAAACTACCCAAGAGAGTCTGATCTGGAACTGTGTTCCGTCAGTTCGGACGGTAGCTATGCTCCGAGGTGATGTCGCGGCTGAACGACAGGTTCCAATCAGAAGGCAGCTGCAGCATACGAGCGTGCGCCTTGTGCTGTTTAGAAGCGAAACTTTGCGAGGCGCAGTGTGTGATGAGTGTTTGTTTAGGTTTATGACATCTCCTTGAACACTCCTCCTTCCAATTTGGGTGAGTATGTTGAAGCGAGAGACATGTTGATTTACTCAAAGCTCTAAAGTGAGTCTCATTCCGAATCTCACTTTCTTCTCGACCATTGCAGGTCAGTACGTTTTCTGGCATTCCTCGGCGCACGTCTTGGGCGAGGCACTTGAACAGGCCTACGGTGGTCATCTGTGCTATGGACCTCCTGTGGAAGAGGGCTTCTACTACGACATGTGGTTTCCACAAAAGTATACTAACCATTTTGTTGTCAGCTTTATCCTAGCTGTAACTCATGAAAGCGTCATGTAGACAGAAGCATTTATAGGTAGAATTTTATGGTCTTTCCTTTGAACACAGTTTACATACTTTGTCTTCAACCAATACGGTCTGCTGTCTTGTGCTGTTTGGAGCTGCTGTCCGAGATTTCGTTAGTTTGACTATATCCCCGCTTTTCAGTTGGCTGTATTCAGACTTTGGCACTTTTTGACTGTCAGACTAATTATCACCAAAGTATCTGTCACTAGGGGTCGGTTCAAACAACCTATGCGGCTGTTCGCGAGTTCACTCGAAAGTTGTCCGGTTCACCGCCTGCTTGCCACCAGTCACGTCCATTTTGAGCAAAGATGATCTGCGTGATCGAACGGTTAACTCATAGCAAAACACCATGACGCAAGCGTCCTCTTAAAACAGGCTTTTTTCTGAAGGGAGGCCACTCTTTCCTGTTTTGTGGCAGTCTGTGGATACAGTCTGTAGGTCCTGTTGGCTAAGCGCGATGTTTGTATCAACCATAGTCATTCATAAGCACGTCTGGCCTAATAAGTGGGCTTTCACTGAAAATGCTGCGAAAAATTCACACCCAAATCGCCACACACCACAGCGGTTGATGACCCGCGTGCATTTTCGGCTGGATAGGATAGACCACATCAATAGACCACGACCAATAGAATATCACAGCAGACTGATGATGCATGAAACCTTCGTGTTGGTGGTGTTGATGATGGGGAAATTCCGAACGCTATCTTGCATTTTGTCAATCCGCTAGACTTGTAATGCATTATTACCTCGAAGACAGGAGGTAAGCGGAAGTGAGAATGAGTGCATGTACAATCGGTGCAGGCGGTCTTTAAGGCAGCCAAATGTTTATTGAGACTTCTCGATCCAGTAGCTTTTTTTCGGCTTTTTTTCAAACTTAGAATCATTCGGTACACAAAAACTGGCAGAATCTCACAAGCAGAATCTCCTTTTTGCTGTTGATAACGTAGACAATTTGTGTCTGCCGACTACAAAATTCAATGGCTGCACCTTGCGTACACTTATTTTTCATCTAGCTGCAGTTTTGTTCCAGCTGTTTCTCTTTTCGTTAAATTTCATCGAACGGTAACTATTGTGGGAGTGTCTCCAGCACATCACAGCTAGATATCAAACCAGCGCAATGTGAAAGAGAGTGTAGCCAATTCTTTGCATGCAAAATTAGACGATGGGCATGGAGTATACCTGTACCTCTCGTAGGTGGCCGTATATATTCCACTGAATGGTTAGCGAAGGGGACGTGGAACACCTGAGCTCCCTCGACGCAATTGGGCAACAAGCTTACCAAAGTGACCGGGCGCCTTCTTTTCACTCATTCCCGGGATCGGGTTTTACCATTCAGCTAGGCAAACGAATGATTGTTCACCTTAGACTGTATGTCTTAGCGTATTCTAAAACTGCTTTATATAGTCTTTTGAATGGTGCATTTTATGTCTTTCATTGACTGGCAACTATCTCGTGTTCCGTTTAATTTTGTTAGAGCGGCAAATTTCGTCGTTTGGCACACAGTACACGTCTCACGGGCACGCTTGTGCACTAGCTACGAGTCATATTAACTGTCATGTAATTAGCATTCACGGTTGTCAGAATTTCGTGGCACATCCACGACTTGGTGCGCTTTGCAAGTCACTAGAGCACGAGAGGCTTGGTAAGCATGTGGCTTTCGCTGTGATCTTCGCACCCAGAGCACACATGCACTTCAGACAGAAATTGATGTTCACGTATTCTGACCTTGTCCGTCGTGCAGAGTATAGACAGACTGTTTGGGTCTTAGGCATATATATATATATATATATATAATATACATTCAAAACGATAAGAAACCTCTAGAAAAAAACTGGTCAAACGAAAAGCAAGCGGTTCATTGGTCCTTGAAAGTGCACTGTGATCTATCCGACAGGTGTAGTGGACTTTTGGCCCACCATGGCCATTTGATCGACGGAAACCTGTTCACACGCCCTATCGGACCACGAGAGTGGTGACGGTGCGCAAAGAGAATCGATAAATGGACTCTGTGTTTGCTTGCCCAGTAGCAGAGATTGTGCAAAACGTATATGCACGTGCGTGCACTTTTGGCTTAAGTCAGTGAATCTCAGCCGCCTACGCTCTTCAAAGTGGGACGTATGATTCGTTGGTGTTCCCTCCGTATTGGTTTTATGAGTGATCTCCATGTGAAACTTCTCGGGTATCTATTCCTTCGAAAGACTTTGCACGGGCGCTTCCCTTCCTTACTCTTGGATTCCGTAGTGTTGGAACGTGTCTGGATCCTGTTTAAAAATGTTCGAATGCAGCTTTGCCTGTGGCATTTTGGAAGGTTGCTCTGATCGCCTATAATTTGGTCTGTGTGTGTCATCTTTCTGCGAACCCCAGTTTGTGTTTGTCCACCTGACAATCTAGTAACGACGCCCAAGAACGCTGGTTATCCATTGTTTTCTTCCATTCTGAATTGGATTTCTTCAAGAACGTTGTCAGTGATTGACTTATTCGGTGCAGTTCACTTTTCTTGACGATGATGAAAGTGTCCTCGACGTAGGGCATCCGTATTTTGGAGATCTATATCCGCTTCTGCATCGCGAATTTGGCGATGAATCCTAAAATTGGCACTCCCATTGGTGCGGTCCCACGCAGCGTTCGTTGGATTCAAGATATGCAGTCGAGTGTATTTCGAGTAATTCGCAGAACCCTTCCGTCTCTGGGGATCGGTTAGGTAAACCGTGGTTGTCTAATAATTCCGCAACATTTGTCTTTTCGATGTCAAGGTTCACCGATGTAAACGGTGAGCTCACATGAAATCAAACCACTATTTCGTCCTGGTCGATGTTTTCGTTCGTCAGCGTCTACAAAAATTGTTAATTGGGCATTGGGACCCACCGATAGGATTTCTCAACCTTCCCCATTGTTCTTTTGAGACCGTTCAGCTGTAGCACCCTTTCGGTGCCTAGCTGCCATGCCACCCGAAGGAAGCACGAGGGCTGGGATACTGCCAGGTTGCCCAAGCCTAGACAGGGGAAGTCGAGAGGCAGAGGTCGGGTTCGAACCACGGACCTTCCGGTCAGTACGCTCGCGCTCTAACCGCTGAGCTATCTCGCTATCTTTTGAGAGATTAGGTATGTGTCCCCAGGAGCGGTACTACTGGTCAGAGAGGGATTCTTTTTTTGTGTACTTTCGGAAGTCCATGAATTTGGGGAATGTCAGCATAAAAATTCCATTCTCCACATTCTTTTTTTGTGATTCTCTGAAAAACTCGAGGTTTCTTCAGGTTCTTGTTGATTTCGTTGGCAAACGTCTCACTTCGACCGTTGTTTCGGTGCTGATGCGTTGTTATGTCGCTAAGTGGGGCTTTTGCTTCATTACCGTACTCGAGTTTGCCCCGTACCACCGTTATGAGTTTTTTGCCATCGAGTCTCATCGATTTGATTGGTTCTCCTAGCTTGGAAACCAGTCACGTGAAGGAATATCAAATAGTCTTTAAAAAACGGAAATAGTTAAGAGATAGTAGTGAGACAACTGCGAACTGATCACATCCCCACGATTGGCGACGAAACAATTGCCAAACTCAGCGATCAGATCAACAGTCACCTGATTCGCATCAAATTAATGAACCTGAGCTACTAATATTTCGAAGTATACTGAAGTACGTTTCAGAAAGACTTTGGGAACAAATCAATGGATTACTTGTTGGACGACATTTTGCCTTGCACACAGTTGTTCCGTTTGAGAATAGCCGTAAAACAAGCCCACGGTGTTTTTCTCATGGTCTCATCGGCATTGGGTGTCACATACATTTTTGTCGGCTGGTGTGGTTGAATACGATCGATGGGTCGCTTTGGAAAAATCGCATTGTTCTACGTTGGGGTCAGCGGACCTTGTTTTTTTTTTGAGACGCAATACTACACTTAATTTCTTGATTTGTCCCCACTGTAGGGATCACAGAGGCCTAAACCAGGACGACCACTCTTTGCTTGACAATATTTGTCGCCAAATTTGTAAGGAGAATCAGCCATTCGAGAGGTTGGAAATGTCGAAGGAGGATCTTTTAGAAATGTTTGCTTACAACGAGTTCAAGTGTCGAATCATTCGGAACAAGATCACCACGCCAACCACTACCGTCTATCGATGTGGACCGTTGATTGACTTGTGCCGCGGTCCACATGTACGACACACAGGTTGCATCAAAGCAATGATGGTAACGAAAAGCAGTTCGGCTTACTGGGAAGGTCGTGCGGATGCGGAAACCTTACAGCGTGTCTATGGCATTTCTTTCCCCGATCCGAAACGGCTAAAGGAGTGGAAACATTTCCAGGCGAGTCTTCCATCATATCGTCCGTTTGTCAGTATTTTGTGCTGCTAGGCGACATTGGTTACTTACTAGATCGCTAGTTTGAAGTCATAACTGTGGTGTTGACTGAAGTGGTCTGTGTCAGGGTTCAGCCGTATTGCGGCTATCCCCTCCCCACCAAATCTGGGGAAGGATTGATGGACCTAGGCCATGTGGAAGAGACTTGTTATTTGACAGCTGTCAATTTGCACACTTTAAATTGGCTATCGGGAATGTCCCTCTGCTTCGGTCCGTTGCTCTCAAGGTTCAAATTCTTGCTCTGGAATTTTCAACCCTTTGGGTCACTATGAAACCTCCAATTGAAGAACTTGGGTTTATTGATAGGTTTATCTATCTCGCAGCTGAAAAAGTGGAAGCCAAAAAATTGCGTCATTTATGACGTCAGTAACGGACTTAGTCGGAGCTTAATAGCCCTGCACACAAGAAAACTTTAAGGTCAGCTTTACTCTTTGGTTGTGGAAGTTGTCCCCTCTGTTCCGGAGTTGTTAAATACTATCAAACATTCTGGCACTGATGCCTTGGTGACATCGCGAAAGGTAACTGGCCGCAGCTTGTGCGAACTGAAGTGATGCACAGCCAACTAGTTGGTGGCTGATCAGATTTGCTGGAACAGTCAGTTAAGCCAATCGACTTACGGTGGTTGGTTACGGACATTCACACCTTCCTGATTGGGCTCACTCGATTTCGCTTGCGTATTGTCTGAAACCCTACAGGACCCTGCACTTAACCTCTCCCAGTCGTCATTTTCTACCCGGATTGGCTAGCTGTTCCTTCGGGGTCAATGTGCGCTGATATTCTGTTGGACGGTGTTCACGAAGGATTCCATGTCATCCCATCCAATGATGTTTTATACCTACCTGGTACTAATTTCATTGCTGTTGAGGGGTTGGGCACGTGCTGTTTGCCGGTTTTCTTTGGAAACCTAGGGATTCTTTGGACCCATTCCATATCCTTTGGTAAGGCTTTCTTTCGTCGTGGTTGCACGGCAACCAAGCACCACTATTTACTAGTGGTTTATTGATGTCATCGACAGGGATGTGTTCACTGGACAATGACAACCCAAGGCATTGGTGACGTCAACTTGGCTGTTTAATGTTGGGTCGCTAATGCAGTTTGTCCTGTACTTTCCTCGTAAATTGATTTGCCCACTTTTGCCCTGATGGTCGCAGCTACGCGGCCCGAACACAGTCCTGCAAACGTCTGTCCGGGTGCACATCGCCTTTTTCAGCTGGATATTTGTAGTATTTTTATGCTACTCGCAACTTGTTCAGTAACCTAAACACAAATTACTTGCACTTTACCTACCGTCCTATTTTCCACCCAGGAGGAAGCTATCAAGCGTGATCATCGTAAACTCGGAGTGGAGCAAAAGCTTTTCTTCTTTCACGAACTGTCTCCTGGCAGTTGCTTCTTCCTTCCAGCCGGTGCTCACATTTACAACACACTTATCTCATTCATCCGTTCGGAGTACCGGCGCCGCGGTTTCCAGGAGGTCATTACTCCCAACATATACAATTCCAGTCTTTGGGAGATCAGTGGACACTGGCAACATTACAGCGTAAGTTCTGTATCTGGGACTGTATGCTGCCTTCCGATGTTAACCATATGTGACTTCGAACCATATTGGCTTGACAGTAATGGATTTGTTTTTCTGTTTGTCTCTAACAGTATTATGTTTTGCTTGAGTTTCATCCGATCTCGCGACACTTTCATGTGGTGTTTGTATGCCGTGTCCGTGTTCACTTCATCCAGTCACGTCTCAACGTTGAGGCTGTTTCAGTTTATACATAAGATGTTTGTTCAACCGATTTACTACGGTATTTGGCGTTGTGGTTTGAGACAATGCTTTTTTACTGAACGTCATGGATTATGAGAAATACCGTGTTCTCTCCTTTCCATTCTTCTCCTTCTTTTTATCCTTTCTCAGGAAAACATGTTCAAAATCGACATTGAGAAACAGCAGTTTGGGCTGAAACCGATGAACTGCCCCGGTCACTGCCTCATGTTCGCCAAAGAGATACGCTCTCACAGGGATCTCCCGTTGCGTTTCGCAGATTTTGGCGTTCTCCATCGAAATGAATTCTCCGGTGCTCTGACCGGTCTGACCCGTGTGCGACGGTTTCAACAAGATGATGCACACATTTTCTGTCGTGAAGATCAGGTAGGTGCGCCGCCTTCTCACTATTTCCCTCGCTTTATTTTTTTGCTTCAACCAAGTGTGTAGTCCGGTGTCACTATTCATTAACTGACCCGTCATCTGGGATTGGCATGTATAGCGCTGGTTAATAGACCTCCTACGAGGTGTCACGTGATCGCGATACTTTCATTATTATTAAAAGTATTATCCTTCATTGAGCTGAAAGCGCCACAGTTTGAGTTTGAGCATCATCCACCCTTTCCTGGGCGACGATTCAACTGATGTCTCGAACAAGTTTGCCCCGGTGTTTTACGATCTATTCAATATTTCTGTCAGGGTAGATTGGGGAGTGGAGCTTTGGGTGGCACCGTTTACACAGGAGACATGCGTGTTTGGGATTTAGGCTCCATAGTTTGTGGTTGGCAGAAGTGATGATGGGGCGAGGTGGTTCAATTGGTTAGAGAGCGCATTTACTGACCGGAAGGTCCGTGGTTCGAACCCGACCTCCGCCTCTCGACTTCCCCTGTCTAGGCTTGGGCAACCTGGCATTATCCCAGCCCTCGTGATTCCTTCGGGTGACATGGCAGCTAGGCATTGAAAAAGTGTTACAGCTGGATGATGAGAAGTGGTGATGGTGATAAAAAAATTACCTCCCGCTGGATATATTGGGCCAGTCACAAGCAAATTGCGAGAGTCATTATATCGCTTTTCTTGTAAGTTCCTTAGAATTTTGCGGTTTTTTTAAATTCTCAATCGTCCACCTTTGTGTTTTCATTTCAGATCAAAGACGAGATCAAGAGTTGCCTGGATTTCCTGAGATGCGTTTATGGAGTGTTCGGTTTCACGTTTGAGCTCTACTTATCCACCCGCCCGGAGAAATTCATGGGCGAGCCCGAGTTGTGGGATCGCGCAGAAACGGTGAGCTTTGTTTCAGGTTCCCTCGCCTCTAACGGAAGTGCTTGAACGCCACACACTTTCACGTAGCTCCACGGCTAGGGTAGTTATCTCATCGACCGAATAGCTAAATTAGGGCAGGTTTTAATCCTGCGTCACCATTCGAGAGGTTGAGGTTCCATACCTTAGAGTTTCTTCGGAGATAGTACGTTGATTCGAAGTATGTGTTGTAATTTAGTCTTTCGGTGACACTACAATATAGGGTAATGTTGAACCAAGTGGGTGAATTTTGGGTATCGTGCAGAATAAGTGAAATCTGTACTAAACTTACGCATGTACTTCAGATGATGCCTTATGACCCTGTATACAGACTTCCATGGGCAAATCACCATCGTAACCTCAAGGTTTACCCAGTAACCATACACCGTTCGGTGTCGATCAATTTTTGGTTCCAGGACCATCCATTTGGCTGATGGACGTGTGCTGAGGGGTCGGTGAATGAAAATTTGGGCGGCTGCGTAAGTCCTAGCGAAAATGAAATCGATTCCGGAATTGGAAAGATCTGGATAGGTTCTCCCAATCCTCAACGTTTGTGGCGCTCATGCGAAATCAGACTTTTTTACTGCTGTGACCCGATCTGTAATATTTTGTGCATCAGGGAAGTAGGCACTGCACACAGTAGGTCTTCGAAGAATTTGTGTTTGACTGCTGGTGTCTCCGAAACGTTGCGCGTCTGGTGGGAACAAATCAGTAATGTCAATGATTTCGGGAACTTTCATTCTCTCTCTATAGAAAGAAATCGAAATCGTTCAGCTGTAGCACCCTTTCGGCGCCTAACTGCCATGCCTCCCGAGGGAAGCACGACGGCTAGGATATTACCAGGTTGCCCAAGCCTAGACAGGGGAAGTCGGGATGCAGAGGTCGGATTCGAATCACGAGCCTTCCGTTCAGTAGATCGCGCTCTAACACTTGAGCCATCTCGCCCCTCTCTATAGACCAACTGGTCACATTCCCTAGGTCATTCTGATTAGACCATGTAAGCCGTATATCAGGAGACCATCTATCTCAGAGAGCCCTCTTCATCCAGCGATGTATCGTGTGGTCAGTCCATGACTTGGCAACAAAGCTTGAAGGTCCTTGCCAGTCAACTCGGCTGCGTCGTTAGCTGCTGTCTGTCGGACGGGGACCGCGGTATGAGACAAACCAATGGCTAGTGACCCTGACAGATATGGCAGTGACACACGGTTAATTGGCATATTGCATTGAAGCTATCGCCTTCAGTGCGTAGCTCTCTGACTCCCTGCGTTACCGGACAAAATGGGCCACTCGATGTCAATGAACTGGCTGGACCATCACCTCCAACCCGTGGCTGTCGTTTCTTTAAACTCGGTGAACGCAGTTGTGGCAATTCAAGTCGCTGCATTTCTGTGCATAATTTGTAGCTGGAAAGTGAACTGAAATGTACTGGACCAGCAGCTTGAAGTACTTGGAGTCATTCCGTCGAAGATGGAGCGAGGTAGCTCAGTGGTTAGAGCGCTAATTTACTGACCAGAAGGTCCGTGCTTCGACTCCGACTTCCGCATCTCGACTTTCCCTGTTTAGGCTCGGGTAACTGGGCCGTATCCCAGCCCTCGTGCTTCATTCGGGTGGCATAGCAGCTAGTCACCGACAGGGTGTTACAGCGAAGAAGTCTCAACTGATCCAATAACTGACATTTTCTGCTCCCACGCCCTGTTTGTTTTATTCGTTTTTAAGCTTCACCACTGTGCGTAGCCTCTAGAATTGGACATTTGTGTTTTCTGGATCACTTTGGAAAACCCACTCTTCCTCCAGTCCCTGGTACATGTTTATGGACGCAGTGGAATATCAAGGGATACCTTTGGGTACCGGTTGCACCTCAGTCAACGGTTTGATTGGGATGTTGTCGAATGTGTAAGGTCTACACTATTTCTCTTAGTGTCACGGTTGAAAATCCCTGTTTGCCGCACTACAGTTTAGTGTAATTCTGTACCCAGTCTTCACTTAGTCGGCTACCAATGAGGTAACGAAAGCTTGCTTGGTACATTCTATGAAACGCCGTATTTCTCTTGACCCTCTTTTGTCCAGGTTTTCAATATGAGCATCGGACTTCGGTGTTATTTTTTCCATCGGGTGCCGACAGCTATTTTCCGCCTGACTTGCTCAGACTGATCTAATTCTTGAATAATCGTTACCTTGCGCTTGGCGACCTCAACCAAAATTCTGCCCCGCAGCTGTATTCGGTTAACTCCCTGTTATTTTGATTTCATCCATTGGGACGAGTACTGAGGCTGTGTGTGACAGGCAATTAGCACACACCCAGCTTCCATCTGAAGACGTTGTAAATCTGTGGGGACTTGGGAATTACGTGAACAATAAGGAGAAAGAAAACTAAATATATGGCTTGCATAGACGTGACATACTACTCATGAGGTTGCTAAAAACCTGTCGACAGCCCACGACCGGCTTCCCCCTTCTTGGGGCTCTCTGGGTAGGCGTCCTAGGGTTCCTCAACCTTATGTTCTACTCGATCCCAAATTGATTGCGATCGGCCGAATCTGCTTGGAACTCTTGTCTACGGACCCATGACGGTCTTTACATTTCACGAATGGCAGCTCTATTTGACGATGCTTGGCGGTAAATCCGATGGCTGGGTTTTCTCTTCCATTAGATATCCATTTCATCTAATTAATCAAGTTGTCCTAATTGTTTTTCATTGTTTCGGGAACAGCAACTGCGGGAGAGCATGGATGAGATGGGTTTGCGATGGGAATTGAATCCGGGCGATGGAGCTTTTTACGGACCGAAAATCGATATTACCATCATGGATGCCCTGCGCCGTCGACATCAGTGTGCTACTATTCAACTGGATTTCCAAATGCCAACTCGTTTCTCTCTCGTTTATGCATGGTGGGTTGGTTGAAATTTACTGATATTGTTTTGTTTCACCTATTACCACGAACCCGGATGGGATTTTCATGTTTCATGATGAGCTTGAGGTAACTCAGTGGCTAAGAGGTGCACTTACTGACCGGAAGGTCTATGGTTGGACTAATCCAGTCTGGGCATCCTAGCCCTCGTGCTCCCTTTGGATGGCATGGAAACCGGGTATCGAAAGGGTGTTGCAGCTAAGAAATTATATACTATGCCATTGTTGTGTTGCATTTCAGGACTGTGATGTTCAATGTCCCGTTTGTACGGCTTTCCTGAACACAGACAAACCAAACATTTCCGAATACTTTTTTCACATTTGTTATCCCCTTCTTATTGGCCTATAGTGAAACAGATCCTACATCAACGATGAATGGAGGCGATAGCATCGCACACGTGCCAACCACAAACCATCCAGAGGCTCACCTTCGACGACCAGTTATCATTCACCGGGCGATTTTGGGTTCTGTTGAAAGGATTATGGCCATTCTGACAGAATCTTTTGCGGGTAAGTTGTCTGTTCTCAGACACGGTTGTGCATAGTCTTTTCCAGTTGCTGATGAATTTCGAATGTCGAGCTACTTTTTTTACAAGCGGGTTTCAGTCTCATCGTCAAGCGCCTGACGGAATAACACAGTGGAGCGAATCGCTTGTCGTCTTGACCGATAATACAGAGGTGCCTCCCCATCAGGGACGTTTCACTCTGGTTGGTTGGGTTTGAAATTGATACTTTTGTTGAGACTACTCCCCTGCTGTCAACAAGGGTCATCCCAGGCGTCCTCATGGAGCCGGTTTCCCTCCCAACAAACACCAGGACACGAAGTCCGTGTTTTGGATTTCACTGGGTGAACGCACTAAATCGGCAGTTGACCACCCTCAGTACGCATAAGTTCTTTTCCAACGTGACTGGGCCTTTCAAACGTGATTTTCTGCCACGAGACTTCAATATCGCACGCATGTTTC
This sequence comes from Clonorchis sinensis, assembly GCA_003604175.2. Classification (NCBI taxonomy): domain Eukaryota; kingdom Metazoa; phylum Platyhelminthes; class Trematoda; order Opisthorchiida; family Opisthorchiidae; genus Clonorchis; species Clonorchis sinensis. The sequence goes on along the minus strand of CM030374.1, from coordinate 9,971,069 downwards.
AAAAATATACTCCCAAAGGAGAATTTACTACCCTGAAGAGGACAGGTCAGCATTCCTCGTTTTCCACAACTAGGGAGACCAACCAAAATTCGTTTCAATATTCCACTGGGATGCGGAAACCTGGTAATCTACTAAGCGACGAAGGGTCGGACCCGAGGAACATAGCGATGTTCGAAGATCATCCACGTGACACATTTGTTGTAGAATTCTCATCACCAGTCATGATGACTTCTCCACAGCAACGCACGAATGATGTCACTTCGATTAGTGATGAAACGTTTGCAACGAAATTACCATGTCTGAAATAAACTGGACCACCAACTGAACGACCTGCGATCTTCTATATGAAACACTTGTTCTACTTAAGGGGAAAATTTCCGAATTCCTGTGTAGACCTGTGGCGCAAGCTTTCCAGCTCATCAACGCTTTGCGTACAGTGTACGACACCTCTCATTTTATGCATGGTATGTAAATAACAGAGCTGGGTTTGTTGAAGACACTTCGTCGAGAATTTGAGTACATCAACATAAAACAGTATCATGCATATCAAATCCATTGGCTAGGTGCTGGTTTCCCAGAACTTTCCCTCGACGAACTACTGATGGTGTATTTCAACTATGCGCTGACGACGGCATCCATGTGAAAGACCAAGAGCAGTCTCTTGTGTGATTTGGTCTCTTCTAGGGTGGACAACTTTTAGGTTACTCCCTGGAAGTCAATGTACCCCAGAGTCTTGTATTAAAATATTGGAATTGGTGATGCCACATCGTGCACGTCAGTGTTACTTATTACCATGTATTTAATATAGTCGTACAGAGTTGACACATCTTCAGCCTGCCCCAATAATACTACTGTCCTCCACTGGACAGTGTGCCCACAGCAGAGTGAAGGCATTTCCAATGAGATCACACACACACAAGTTTGAACCTGAACGAGAGCGTTTGGTGCAACTCCAATTAATTGGCTTTTGTAAGTTGGTGGCTTCCTTCATCTCGAGAGAGGGTTCGAACCACCGACCTTTCGGTCAGTAAATTTGCGCTCTAACCACTTGAGCCATCTCGCCCGTCTCACCTTAAGCGGATCCATGTGAGAGCATCCACGTGTACCACTTGGTCGCTTATAGTCTTTTTCGTAACACCAGAACTCTCAATTCGGATGTGGTGGCGGTAGCCAGCTGGAACGCATCTGATTCTAATTGTCGATGCTTAATCGTCTCATTGAACCGCTCGGTTTTTTATTATCGTCCTGCCAGCTAAGTTCCATACACGGCGTTTTTTGTGGTATTTTTCAGGCTTTGTCTCATTAGAGAACTAAGTTTAAATTGACCAGCATGTTTGACCATGCGAAACACCCGGACTTTCTCTGTTTTTATCCACTGTCGCGCATTTCCGGGCACTGGGCGGAATTCGTCATTTGAGCTTGATTATGCGCACGCGTGCATTCAGTCAAGCATTTTCCCTGCCAGTACTTGATGAGTTTATTTTTGTTTGGCGTTTAAAACTGTCTCAAAAGCAAGGATGTTCATGCAGACTCACTCTGGACCGAGGCTACAATTAGTATTCGACTAATCTACCTGAATCTAGAACTGAAGTTTCCGTAGTTTCAGACAAGGGTAGGTTTTTGTTCTGGCCCAATGGTTCATCGTGTAAATTCGCTGAACGGCCTGGTAATGAGGAGCCTCCACAGAAATCCGATGACAACCCTCTGGTAAGCTTCAACCTTCCGGTCACGCATTGCTGATAGTTGTTCACGCGTTCTTCGGAGGAATGTGTTCGTTGTTATTTTCCGGTGGCCTAGTATTTCCGTGAGTTAAAAGCGGTTTAATCTGACAGTGAACTGGCTACAAAGAATGATGCGATTGCTTTAACTCGTTGCATTACTGATGCTACGATGCCACTTTAATCATGCCAAAGGATGGTTGTGTTCCGAAGGGACGAACAGCCGATCGTTTTAGACAAAAATGTAGTCATAAAGTCAAGCGGTCGTTGTATTTGCGAGAGCCTTTCTCCCTCTTCATGAAAACGTCTCCGTCGGCCACAGCACACATGACCGGGTTAGAGACCGCGACAGTTTTACGGAGAATGCGACTGGTCCTTTGACCCATTCCGCTTTTGCAGGTGACGATGACCATGAAGTTAAAAGGTGTATTATTTTTATCTAGCAAATACTTTCCGATGCCAGCCGTTTGGTTGTTTTGCTTTTATTTGTCAATCAACTCACTCTACAGAGTGATACTTGCACTGTGAGCTGAACGACCCCGGTGACTTTAATTTACTTTTACCCTAGGTAAATGGCCCTTCTGGCTCAGTCCTAGACAAGCTCTTGTTGTACCGGTCGCTTCGCCGTTTGACCAGTACGCCACTGAGGTGAAAACACGTCTGCACGATGCGGGATTTGAAGTGGACGTGGACACTGACCCTGGACGCACAATGAATAAGAAAATCCGCACTGGACAGCTGGCTCAGTATAATTTCATCCTGGGTACGTTAAAGTTTTAGTTGTTCTCTTATTGTCCTAACCTATGGTTTGCCGTTATGTGCGACGAATTCCCGTGTTCCCCGGCGCCTCAAGACACGAAAGCTAATGTTATTTTCCATAGGATTTAGGTGGACAAATAACCACTAGCTTGTCCTGTCGAATATCCTCATTATTTCACGTCATCCCTTTTCTCGATGCTACTGCCATACGGAACGCGTAGAGCTTTTCCCACATCCCCTGGCCATCGATAGGAATCAATCGTACCACTAGCTTCGGCAGCTTTTTCGAGGAGGTCTATTCGTCTCGGACTCGGACAATTTTACGGAATCCGAAGTAATCTCAAGATATTCATCTCGTGGGAATTGTTCTATGTAAATAAGCTCTTTCAAAAATGTTTTGGGAGGAACAGACTGCTTCATTAGAACGTGAAGGTACTTGAAGGCTGAACTGATGCCTACTTGGTAAAAAGTACCCGATAAAATTGTCGGACAGAAAGCTTGCTACTTACACACCCCACGATGTGATCCTTGGCCGAAATCATATGCACATATTGCTAGAGCTTCTGATTTTCTTTGGCCCATTGGTCGAAGCACTGTGTTAGAACGTTCTCGGTCGAAAAGAACTGATACTCTCTGGGACCTGCAGGCGGTGGCTTGCGTGCCAGAATGATGACCTCAGGGACAAGAAGACGGAGTACGGAATACTACAGTCGAAAGTGTCACTACAGCGAATGTAAGTATAAGTCAACCGTAGAGACATTTTTAGGGGGAGACTGTAGTTGCCATGTTAACCTCTAATTTTTTAGAACTAGCATATCCGATTGTCTCTACCTTGGCTGAACAAGTTGTGCTTTTGTACACACCTGTGCCGTCCGCCAGTCGTTTACTGAATGCTTACAGCAGTAACTCATCTTCCTGTTGACTGCGCAGTGCTTGGTCATAGATTTTTTTTTCAAATTACGGTTGACTATTCATCCACTCCCTCTTTATCTTGCTGCAGTTGTCGGGGAGAAAGAAGCCAACAGCGGCACAGTGAATGTCCGCACACGGGACAACAAAATTCACGGTGAACATACGGTGGAACACGTTATCGAACGATTTCGTGCCTTGGTTGAGTCAAAAACACGTGATGCGGAACAAGAATACTAGCTGGTGGTCTTCTCCTCATGGTCTGGTAAACTGCACCCGTCGTTTGGTACCTTTGCAATTTTTTGATCGCAAAGTAAACTGTCCTTGGTTTCTTTATTTGACTTTTTTGTTGGTGTGGCTGGGGGGTTAGTGATTCCTAGACTCGTTCGAGTGCTTCGATATCGTTTGTGTTTATGCAAGTCAATCTGGCCAACTCGATTCCAATTCTGAGCCTCATTCACAATGTTACACTTGCCAACCGGTGTTACTAATTTGTTCGAGGTCGTTCAGTACATCACGGATTAATTGTGGACTTCACGGTAGCTCTTAATGACGGCACAAAAAGGCCAACAACCGTCGCGAAGAAAGTGGAAGTTTTCGTGGTGCGACGGTTCGCGCACCTCGGCAACCCGTTGAGCTCTACTGGAGGATACCCCTATGCAGCACCCGCCTAGTCTCTTCCACCGGTTCGGTCAATGGATAGAGGTTTGACAAGCAGTCTTCAGCTTTAATATGATGGAACCGACCAAAACCTCTAGGGATGGTGACTTTCAGAGACGAGGGAAGAGGAATATGACGTTACAGAGTACATTCTGATAAGACGCACAGACTAATACTCCTTTTAATATTGGGACGATAGTTCAAGCGCGTTTCTAAGGTCGCACATGCAACCACCATAACTGGTCACAACATCATCGGATACTCGTATTGGATGGGAGGATCTGGTTTGGGCATATAGCTGATATGTAGACAGAAGAAAAGGGATAAAATAACAATTTGAAGCCGACTTGTGTCAGTGGGAAGAGTAGTAGATTCTCGGCCACCCGGGTCGTAAACTATGTCCTGGCCAGTCTAAGCCTTTCTTCCACTTGCCGACAACCTCATTAATACACCTTGGTGGATCAGCGAAATACACTCATGTGCAGACACGTTTGGTTTTGCCAGAGACTCACCTGGAACCCCGCTGAATCTCCCGTTTGTGATGTTCCCAGGCAACTGAATGTGCTGCACCAGTCCGCCTCATGTTTCAGTTGCTACGATATTCGAGATATCGCGATACATGTATATACGTAATGCACTACTAATAAGATTGCTGAAAATTCTTCGACAGCCCGCGACCGGTTTCGCCTTTCTTGGGGCTCATCAGGTAGGCGCAGTCCCCGAGTTTCCGTCAACTTTATGTTCTACTTGAACCCAAATTGCACTGATTTCGATAAATAGACTCCTTTTCAAATCAATTTGGTTTTGCAAGAGACTCACTTGGAAGCCAGCTGAATTTCTCGTTTGTGATGTTTCCAGGCAACTGAATGTGCTGCACCAGTCCGCCTCATGTTTCAGTTGCTCCGATATTCGAGATATCGCGATACATGTATATTCGCATTTCGCTAATTTCGTGCAATTTGGTTTCAAGTAGAACATAAGGTTGACGGGGGACTGCGCCTACCTGATGAGCCCAAATTGGAAGGGCGAAACCGGTCGTGGGCTGTGGAAGGATTTTCAGTACCTTAGTGGATGTTTTCACGCGTGTTTTCATGATTGACAGCCATATAGTTGATGTCGAACAATCCAGATGAGCAACGATATCCGGCGTAGAGCGCGATTACCTGTAGGCAAACTGACATGGATCTTCAGCAAGCAAAGTAGCTCGTGTTACTTCTGTGACTACCATTTCATCTGTCTAAATTGTTTGCTGTTCGATACTACCCAGCTCTATTGCGTGTTCATAGCAACGACGCGTCACCTTGAAACTGTCACGTTCACCGTCTTTCTTTGAAGATATTCTAAGGCTACCGTTACCCGTCCACGATGCATTCACGCCCATCAGCAAGAGGTAAAATGTACCAATGCTCTCACATGTAATGAAAGTAATATCTGTTAACGAAATTCTGGTGATAAAGTTGCGTGTGCGCCAAGAATTATCCAGTAGGATTCGATCTTGGCATGTCCTGTTGCTTAGACGAGCTGTTTCACCTATGATATCTCCCGTAGTCTGTCGTGGGAGTCTCTCGTGTAGGCAATCCGGTTAACTCTAAACGTATTAATCAAACAACAGTTCGTTCAGGAAGCTTTCTGGCAAGGAAGACAGGGTTTTGTTTAGACATGCTTCGCATCGAGCTAGGATGACGGCTAGTGAACAATTCCCCTCAAAGGCAACGGATGATTGAGTGGTTCTCATCGAATCGTGAGCTGGGAGTGAATCTACTTCAAAGCGATTTGTTGAACTTATCAACTTACTGTACTTACAACATATACCGATAATCAGTGCTTTCAGTTGGAACTTAACTATTTATACGAGTGGTCTGAGCTAGTACGTGAACTGCCTGTCAACTTTTTTTGCTCTTACATTACCGACCGATGCACAACTAAAAAGACTGTCACCTTGGTTGCAAACGTTTACAGTGTGCAACTGAGTCAAAAGCCTACTGTTGTTAGAAGTTATGCCTTTCTACTAAACTCTTATGACCGTTCAACGTGAAAGACATATCGATTCTCTTTCGGGTGGGATTTACCTGCACCGATTCCATTTGTAGCTTCCCTATCATACACGCATTCAGTGAACTATCGTACGGTGTCCACCAACACCATTGCTGTCCTGTCTGCTTCCAGCACCGTTGTTTGGTTTCTAAAAATGAAGCGATCACACTTTTGTTTTCCGGCTGCTGATTGGCAGTTTACGTGGTTGGAAAATGGGACCTAATTATCCTATTGTTTTCCGGCTGCTGATTGGCAGTTTACGTAGTTGGAAAATGGGACCTAATTATCCCATCCTCTATATTCCCTTATCAAACCGAACTAAACTCATCTTTTGATGGGCAAATGACAGTTGATAGACGACTAACCGTATCGCGCACATTCCGCATTCGCTTAGTCTATCATTAACTGAAGGAGACGGTTGGACAGAGTTTAGTCTCACTTCATTCTCTGTCCAGAAAAATACTCTATAATAATAGAATATAATGCAAAAATTCTCCGTCTATAGAGCGGGAAAATAGCTCATGAGAAATTGCATCCGCCTCCCGGATGCGAGTACTTTTGTCGCATTGTCGTTTGGAGCAGGGAGACTGTCATTTTGGTAGGGAGACCAAATTTCCGTTGAGAATAACAGAAATGTGCCCTTTGAACAGTTTTAAGGTATTGCTATTTTGCTATGTGAATATGAATCCTTAATTGAGATTTCGTCCTGTCATTGGAAGCAGTGTATACTGAAGCACTATGCAGGTGTTTCACCCTTGTTGTGAATTGTCAGCAGTATACATGTCGCGAAAGTCACACTCTCAAACGCGCGACCTTTCTGGACAGTAGTTGGACACAAGCGTTCGGTCTCAAGCGGCCAATAAACTCGCACTTCGGCAGGCTAGAGCGACGCTCATCGTTCAGTGGCAGGTACCACATCACCTGGTCACGTATTGACTGACTGCTCGACTGACGACTTCTCAGGTTTTAAGTTTCACTTATCTCGTGAAGTTTGGCCACTTGTAGATTGATCGTAGTATGACGAGATTTTGTAATTTTCTACTGAGACTGTGTGTGGATATGAATCCATCGCTCCATCCATCGAGAAAACTGGATATCGATGTATTTCTTCGGTGGGGATGCTCATTCTTCAAGCAATGACTCATGAGAATCCACTCTCTCGTTTCCTACGTCAGTGTAATAAAACTTTGCTGGACTGCGTTGCAACAGAAAAAAACTTGTATAACGAACGTACTGAAAGTGGCAGGCTGAGTTTGTTAGTTGAGACACTTTACGGTTTGGACCACCAAGGGTGACGTTTTTAATGACAAAAAAATTTGACAGCTGTTCGTTTCAGGACAGGTATTTTCCAACGAATAACGCTGTTTACTTGGGCATGCAATCAACGTGTCTGCTAGTACAATTTGCAATAATTAATGAACCGGAGAAATGACTGTTTTACATCTGGAAGATCTAGAAAGATCCGACTAGTTCTATCCCCAAAGAAGTGCTTAAATCCGGTGGAGATATGAAAGCATAAGTGCTGTGTTATGTCGACTGATCGATACTCAGAAGAAGAGCCTCATTTGTCCTGGATGAGCTTATCGTGCCCAGTAATTTACGCTCGTTAAGTCATGTTCTTCGTAGGCTAGCCAACTGTGTACTGCACGGATCCGTTTTTACTCAGCCTTTTGTGGGACGGTGGACCTAAAACAGCTAAACGCGAAAGCTCTGATGGACAGAGTCCAACCGATCGCATTAACGAAGACAACTCGGCGGAACCAAATCCCACTTAAGCAGAGGGTTACTGAAATGGCACTTCGACAAACTGGCTGGCTTAACGTTTCATACGATTGGTTGCTACTCTTTGGCCTCCGTATTCCTAATAGGCGAAAATTGACAGGGTGATGTACGTAAAACACCAGACTGATCTGATATTTTGTCCGTAAAACCAATTCCTAATGTTTCATTAAACGCACAGAATGTTATCACAACATCACGAGTTTTAAATTTATTGTGCGTATGTATGGAGGTGAAACGTGGGATGGCCTTCAGCTCCCCGAATAAATCCCAACTTGGCGATAATGGATAGGAGACTAAACCCAATGTATCTATTTGCAGAGTAAGCTCCCCATAATAATCGCAATGTTCTGCAGGGTGAATGATTCTTTTTCAGCCACAGTTGAAAATTTTGAGTCAAGTGTTTCGACCATGAGCAGGCCATTTGAAACAAATCCATTGTGACGTAATGAAATAAAAACACAAATGATCGAGGGGCGTCGAAATTACGAAGCACATGACATACTTGTGTTTCGTATTTGTTATATTTCCGCGTAATTGTTTATCATTCACAACTGTCGTTCAGAGAAATGATACTGACGACACCGAATTATCGAATACTAGCCAATGAATAATTTGGGGGTCATGAATGGCTCTTCGGGATGCATATAGCTGAAAAGGGGGGCGAGATGGTTCAAGTGGTTAGAGCGCGAATTTACTGACCAGAAGGTCCATGGTTCGAACCCGACCTCTGCCTCTCGACTTCCCCTGTCTAGGCTTGGGCAACCTGACAGTATCCCAGCCCTCGTGCTTCCTTCGGGTGGCATGGCAGCTAGGCACCGAAAGGGTGTTACAGCGGTAGCTGAGAAGGGAAGGAAGTCATTTTGACCAAAGAATTTTGCACACCAAACAGGCCCAAGATGCATACGTCATGGTTCTATGACAGTTCACTTCTGGGTTGGCGTCTCAGGGGTTTGCCCAGAAGGGTACGCTGGCTCTCGGAGCGCTGTTTCATGTTATATCTGTTGCAAACGGCAATGGTGAACGCACGCGCACCTCACTAACCAATTAATTACGTTGGTCAGATATTGTTTATATAGGCTTATTTTACAGCAAACCGCTCACTTTGTTGAATGCAAACCATATTTAATACCTGATCAAGAAACATTTATCCCAACTGTGATTGACCAGCATCCAATGCGAATCTAAGGCCGGAAAACCGCTAGGTAACCATCTTTAGACTCAACCTGTACTGTCCATTTTTACTTATTGATACAATTTATGTGGTATATGTGTCCTTCCGGAAACATATGATCTTAACATATGTTTGCTATTATCCACATATGACCACCCGTATAATCCTGGTCGTTCATGGTGACAGTTTTCCGGAATTCACAAGGTCTTGCGAAGGGTGAATACCCGTAAATATTTAAAAATGACTGTTTTGTTGATGGTTTCACCGGTCGAGAAATGCACATATTTGGTAATGTGTTGGAATATGTAAGTATAAAACGGACTCAAAATAATTTTTATGAAACCACTCCCATTCACATCACTCTCGTTTGAACAATCGTCCTCCTGTTCTAGCGTAATTAATCTGGTGAGTTCAAACCATAGGGAAGAGCACTGGACTAGAGTTTCCCTATTGTTAGCCTTCATCAGCAGTGCGTATCCTTGGTTGTGCCGGGATTTGAACTCAAGGCATCTGACATGCGAGCGTTGCCACTACTCTACAAGCACAGGTTGGACGCATCTGAATTTTCACGTCTGAACAGCCGAATGTGTTCCCGCCTAAGCGATGTGATTGATATACCCGACTCCCCGAACTATGACTCAGTAATTGTCTTGGTTGTGGCGCCCGATTGACCCGCCTCTCAGGATTTCCCACTAAGTTATTGCCACAGACACTTGAAACCCCCTGGATAATTTTTATGATTTTGTTGTGAGTGGTTACGACAATTATAATGTTTACCCACATTAAAATCAACCAGAGTGGCCTTATTCAGCACTAGGTAGCATTTCGCTTTTGATACCAAAGTTTCACCAAGCCAAGGACACTTCCACGTTGGTCCAGTTTTAAATCGGACAGAAAATCAATAAGCTAAATCTCCTTCAGCCAGTGGATTAAATCGATACTTGAGGTCCGTTAAAAGTTTCTGTTCGTTGGTATGAGGGATTGTCGGTTGGAGAGTGGGAAACATCAGTTGGGTTCAAGTTTTTGGTCTCATTGTTCCACTCGCATTTCTTAAGAACGCATAGCTTTACCCTGTTTTGGACCTTTGCAAAGGGATTCGAATCGCTGGTTTCTGCTAAATAACAGTTGTCCCGATCCAATTTTTTCTTGGGTCTGGCCACATGAATACCAATACTCTTCTCAGTTGATGATGGCCGTAGGTCCGTCATCTCGACGTCTATTTTTTGTTGTAATTTAGAATCCTGTTCACAGCAGATCATGTGAATACGTCGTTAGCCAGCAAAACATTGGCAGGACAGTACCATCCAACACTAACTTAGAATTGGCCAACGAATAGTTCAGTGTTAGTCGGAGGGAATTTTAAGCTGTCCATCTGTATCCTGTTCCGTTCAACCTAAAAGAGTCGTATTCCAATGTTAAAATCAATTTAGAGATAGATTTTAGTCAGGTCGAAAATGTTTTTGATGTATATGAAAATGTGGCAGCAGCTTTCCGTTATAAGCCCTCCCTAAGGACGGCGGCCGAAAACGGGGATATTCGAGACTCCGCCACCAGGATTTATTCTTGAATACAAACGGAAAAAATCGGGGTGGGGCTCAAGTGTGTACTTATGCCTCCAGTCCATTCTGAAAAACTCCACAAAGCGAATCTCCGATATCCTTCCGACACTATGTAGCATAGCTTTCGCGCCCCATAATCTGGCCAAATATATTCTAGCAACCCTTATCACCAAATAGGATATTTTAGAACTTCATACCACTTTGCCAGGACATTTGCGTTTTACCCCATGGAGTCAGAAAATTTTCCCATGAATTTCGAAGCTAACTCGTTTTATACAACTGTGCCGAGTCGGATCCTTTGGGACAAGCCAAGAAGCCGCTGTTGTCAGACGTCTTAATTCCGGCAAACTTTGTCTTTTATGTTTTTTTCTCCTTCACTCAACGTTAGCCTTCATTCACTCGTGGGTGCGACAAACGAGAGTCTTCCGGTCCCATGCATTCCATGTCATACATCTTTTCGGAGCATACAGACTTTGTGCAGCTTCCGTTTGTCACTGGGAGACTAAATTTGTTTACTGGGCAAACATTGACAGCACAGACATGGTCTAATGCTGACTGATGTTTGCGCAGCTGCCGAAGGGTCCAAATAGTTTACTGATATGAACATTTGAAGTTTTCAACTGTCTGCTGCACACCAGATCTGAACAGGAAAGTGTTAATGAAAATCAGTGCATGTTTGACTGATTGATATACGTGAATAGAAGCTGCTTTGAATTTGTGGTCACGTGAGGTTCTGAACTAGTTATTGGCCGTCCATTCGGAGAAAACAGGATGTAACTTTTTTTCGAGAAATACACTAATTTGCGAATCAATTTGGCTTTGCCAGAGACTCATCTGGAACCCAGCTGAATCTCGCGTTTTTGATGTTTCCAGGCAACTGAATGTGCTGCACCAGGCCGCCTCATGTTCCAGTTGCTACGATATTCGAGATATCGCGATACATGTATATACGTAATGCACTACTAATAAGATTGCTGAAAATTCTTCGACAGTCCACGACCGGTTTCGCCCTTCTTGGGGCTCATCAGGTAGGCGCAGTCCCCGAGTTTCCGTCAACCTTATGTTTTACTTGAACCCGAATATCGTAGCAACTGGAACATTAGGCGGCCTGGTGCAGCACATTCAGTTGCCTGGAAACATCATTACGGGAGATTCGGCTGGGTTCTAGGTGAGTCTCTGGCAAAACCAAATTGATTTGCAAATTAGTGTATTTCTCGAAAAACAGTCTAATTGGGGTTCAAGTAGAACATAAGGTTGACGGAAACTCGGGGACTGCGCCTATCTGATGAGCCCCAAGAAGGACGAAGCCGGTCGTGGGCTGTCGAAGAATTTTCAACAACCTTATGAGTAATGCATTACGTATAGGATGTAGCTTTCTTTCTACATGTCTTCAACGAAGTGAGCAACGAAAATTTCAGGGATCTTGGATTTGCAGTTACCTTACATTGTCGCTTACATTGTTGGTCGTAATGTGGTAAGAAAACCCAAGGGGTTTTTGAGACATAACTGATTTCCTTGATGTCAGAGATACCGGTCCTTCACCTTCTAGGGATGACTAGTCGTGACTTCGAAACATGCTTGGATGAGGAAACTGATGGGTTGAATATACTCGTACTCTTGGTGTCCCAGCAGAAATGTGTTCAAATGTTTATGATCGATCCAAATTGCGGTGTACATTTTTTTGTGCCGTTCATCTGATTTATCAACAAAGCAGAACATTAGTCTACTCGAAACGGACACCGTTGTCTCTTTTATTTAAACCAGCAACATATCCGACTTTTCGCCTCGCAGCCAACACCTTGTTTCCTCTGTCTCACAAACGGCCGGTGGATCTCGCCTCTTCAATCCCACCCCTCTGCGAGAGATTCACTCGGCAGTGTTCTAGCGACTGTAATCATTACCTCACTGCAGTTGTCCAGAAGACTGTTTTATCACTCTCTTCAGTCCCCCTTTCTCTCTTTAGAGACGATGGCATGCTCGTTGAAATGGGGTTCATCTCAACCACCCTTTGAACTCACTTTATTCTGTAGCTTCTTTAGACACTCCGATATGATACTGCGATTTCATCGCAGAATTTTTTTGGCATACAAACAACATTCAATAGGCTGTCAACTCTCTTCTGAAGACCTGATGGCAAATATTTTACGGGCATCGTATGCAAAAGAAAACACTCCATACCTTCCGTCTGCTTGTGAATCAAGCACGTGCATCAGAGACTTTTCGCGCATACGCCCCAACCGACTTTACCCAACTGAATAGTTTGCATGCGAAACTAGTGAGATAACTCAGAGGCTAGGTTACATTTGGACGGGCTGACTCACCGCAATGGACATTTTTCTGATCTCATAATGCAATCGGTCGTAATTCTATGCATTCCAACTGCATTTATGATAAGCCAGTGTCATGACTGTCCATCGGTATGTTTCTTACTGTGGTATAAGCTGGGTGAAATAACCAATCACCACCGATTTCTGGCCGGTTTACCGTTCAGGATTGGAAGGTACGCTCAACGGAACAAAACCCTGGAGCCCGAGGCATCGCCAGTGTAGCAGTTACATATGAAGATGTTCGTTTTGTTGCGTGATGTTACTTTACGGATATTGAAGGTGAGTTGAAGAGACGGTTTGTTCAAAAATTACCCGAATATGGTTTATTTGATGAAAGGTAGTCTTGAGTTGCCTGATGCTGACGTCACGGATCCAGCAGCGTCCGCTAATGTTGATGCTCTTGACAGTACACACAGGAATCAATAGTTTGTTGGTCAGCAACGTGGACAACCTGGCCGAGGTATAAATCACAGCGCACCGGGAGCATTGAACCATGCTCTTAGATGTTGTTAACAGCTCAGGAATCTTAGGTTATAAAGTGCAGCATTTTTGGTCTTGATGACGAGCGACTGTTAACACTTTCACGATGAGGATACTGTAACAGAATGTCGCAGAAAACACCTACTCACAATAAATAACTTTGCCTTTGTCCAAGTATTGAGAAAAATGATGGTTACAAATGCTGTTGTATTGAAATGGCCCCTCGTGTAAACAAACCGGTTGATTCAATGGATACCCCTTTAACGTGGGTACATGAGGAATTCAGTGGTAAACCGAGTAAGCCCTCCTTCTTTCGGTACCAACAAAGTCGAAATATAGCAGGTGTGCAGCAAATCAAGACAGTAGCTGATTGAGTCGAAACCGAAGACTGCAGCATGTGGACTGAAACCTTGATCGTAGTACCATACGTGGTTCGTATGGAGGTGAATAAGCGACTCAATCTTCGATACTCTCTGGATAGTTAGGGTGACACAGGTGGAGAACCTGGTACATGAAAGCTAACGGATTTAGGCTGTACCAACTGAAACATCAGGCGACCTGTTGCAGCACAATCAGTTGCCTAGAAACATCATAAACGAGAGCTTCGGCTGGGTGAGTCTCTCGGAAGACCAAATTTGTTTGCAAATGAATGTATTTCGCTAATTTCCTGCACTATGGTTTCAAGTAGAAACTCGGCTACTGCTCCTACCAGATGAGACCCAAGACGTGCGAAGCCAGTCCTGGGCTGTGGAAGAATTTTCAGCAACCTTATGAGTAGTGTATTACGTCCATACATGTGGTCGTAATCCAGAGGAAAAAAAGAGGTTAACCCAATCGAATTCGTTACTGAATATTTCATTCTGAGGGAGACGAGAAACTTCTCACACTGTGTTGTCAGAAGGCTATTTCTGAAAACGTCTCAACCTCAATCTATTGAATAATAAACGGCGTTTTTACAATAGCAAACGGCCTTGCCGTCGTACCGGCCGGAGACAGTGATGTGTAAATGGGGTCGTAAATAGGGAAGTCGTCGTGGAATTGGGAGTGCAACCGCAATTCATATCTATACTACAGCGCTGCAGTTATACTGTGAATCCATCTAGGGAACCGCTGAATCAAGGTTCCTTAATTTTGTTTCCTTTAAGCAATTCCTATTGTATCCTTACTTGAAGAGAACCCCATAAGTGACGCAGTCAGTTCTGTTCAAGCTAACTTCACTCATTTACCACAATAACTGGATCATGTTAGGCGGTCACACTAGAGATTTAGAGAATTGCACATTTGAGCTTCCTACTTGCAAGCACTGGGTAACGACTGAGGAACTATGTAGTGGGCACACCCGTCGCTACGCTGTATTTCGCTCTGACCAGGACATTGATGATACCACCTCGACTTTGAATGAAACGTTTGAAATCAAACTACCCATCTCATCGAACAAACTAATGACAACCTATTTAGTGGGTGAGTTTGTGCCGTCATGGTTTCCCAGGCATGCTGAAATGTACAAACAGCACAATAAGCTACTGTTTTGTTCAGTGAGTTTTCTTTTTCAGGTCTACTTGGACATCGGATGTCAAAACAATGCTCCATTTCGGGCACAAGATTCCGAGCCGCAACCCAGGCGCGAACTCTACTTATTACTATTTTTTTAACATGGTGGCCTTTCTAGGTGTGGTTTATCATGGCCACCATGAAAGAACCGTCTCGTGCACACAATCTCCCGCTGATTTGGAGTTGATCGGCCAAACTGAAAAAAACGTGTCGTTTAATTTTCGCGTTTAAAAGTTTATATCACAGATCAAATAAGTTATTTGGGATTATGGGAGATTGGTTGACCTGAAAAGATGAGTGCCTGTGGCTTCTAAGGGAAATGAAAGCTTAACTTGACGGCCAGCTCGCCAGAGAAGAAATTGATAATGTACCTTGTTCGGGTTGACAATTACGCGTTCGAGAATATGTTGTGCGTATGCGCCTAACAAGTAGGAAGCAATATGTGTTGTGCTCACTACCAGGCATTGTTCAGTTGAGGTCATTGTTGGACAGACGAAAAATATAGGTCCGTCTCGCCTTATCCTCCCTACATTTTTTCATCTGAATCAACGGCAAAATGGTCAGGACTTCATCCTTCAGAGCGTTCGTCAGTCCCCTATTAGTGTTAGTAGCTAGTTACCAAAGATGATCCGTGCCCGCGTAATTCACAAACGTTTTATGGCTTGGATTTGTGTGCACATGTAAAACATGGGTAAGATTTTAGCTGACACACCGTTCCGGAGTTGTGTATGACATCAAATGCACAGACGGGTCCCTGCGAATAAAATGTCGTACCCCAAACAGCTTGTGATGAGTTTTCGTGGACCAAACCAAATAGGATATAAGAGGATGAGAGCAGGTGCCTCGGCTGAAGACGCGTGATTGTCAGCAATGGTGACGATTGACAGGTGTGCTTTGCTACAACTTGAACGGAGGCCAGGTTCACCACAGTTCTCACTAGGATCATGTTTTGATAAGTTTTGAAGTCTCCTTATATGGTCCTTCACGACTTGAATTTTTAGGAGTATTGAATGTTTACTTGAATATTAGATACTTGAATATTTAGGATGCCCGGTAAAACAGAAGTGCATAGAAAAGATTGGGTTTTTGCGACCACATATGTTTGGCTGCAAAAACGTTTGGCGCACCACAGGAACTAGTGAGCGCATTTCTTACATATTGATTGCTCAATTTATAATGATGGAGTTTAGCACGGATAGTGTCACCTCTGGTGATGAAAGGATTACAACCAAAACGCCCAACACAAGGAAAAAATCAATGGCCGTATTTTTAACACAATCGCTTGCAATATCGAAGTAACCTCCATTACGCTCGCCATCATAGTGCAGATGGTCACCTGACTTCTATACCTACGCGTCGTCCGGGTAGGGTGGACGATCAGGCGAGTTGAATCTACCCTATGTGGCGTTCTGTCGACAGAGGATCTACACTAGACAAGCTTTCAGTAAACCACATCAGGACCAAGAAAACTTGACAGGAAAAA
This sequence comes from Clonorchis sinensis, assembly GCA_003604175.2. Classification (NCBI taxonomy): domain Eukaryota; kingdom Metazoa; phylum Platyhelminthes; class Trematoda; order Opisthorchiida; family Opisthorchiidae; genus Clonorchis; species Clonorchis sinensis. Next base: position 9,954,636 of record CM030374.1, on the reverse strand, counting down.
ATTTCAACTAAATCTTACCGGTTTACGTGTGAAACCTGAGCCAGATGGAGAGCACGCCATTAAGTGATCCAAGAGTGGTTCTCTGACACGCCAGAGGCATCCGCAGCCGTGTATGACGTGGAAAATGCTGTTTTTAATGATTCCGAGCACGTACACAAGAATAGTTGGGTGCCCCAGTCACTCAATGATGTAAGACGCTGTATCCCATTGGGCTTATAACATAATTCATCCGTATGGTTTGTTGGCCGTCAGTTCCAAATAGAATGTGCAAATGATCCTTTATATGACGTGCATTTTTAGCGCTTAGGCATAAAATTAAGTTGCAAGATTTTCAGATTTTTCGCACACCTTTAAACTAAAGCGATTGAGGTTTTTGATCTTTTTTCGCTTATTGAGGGCCGCATAGATTGCGGATATACTGTGACGAATGACGTCACTGTGCGCATTAGAAAAGCGCGCATGTTTATTGACTGATAAGCTGCGCGCAAGGCCATCGTAAACTTTGTCTAAAGCCATTGTTGAGAAACTTGGTCTCACTAATCTCAAAGCTTAACACCTCTGAAAACACTTAGTCCCGTTTGCATCGTAGTTTAGCGGAGAAAGTCAGTGTTAGTGAGATGGTGCGTAGCCCGGCAATTGGTTAAGAGACGGAATTACTGGAACAGAAATTAAAACTATCGGGACAAACATAACACATACCAAATTTTCGTTCACCAAAGAAAGCCACGTTTTCACTTTAAACTCGAGCGAAATAAAGGCTGGCGGGGAAGCAGTCATGAAAGGGTAACGCAAAATGAGAGCAGACAGCCAAAAGGGACCATTTGGAATATTCCCCTGTTCGTGGACGAATCCAATGTACTTCCTCTCGCACCCATTTGGAACCCCGCGCAGAACACGTCACCTATCTGATCTCATTGCTGATAACAGTACCATTTTTCAGCCGAAGTGTTCAGTTAAATTTCTATCTGTCGTTCTATTCTGGATTTTGTTTGAGCGACGCTCGTGCAGAAGCCTAATTCAGACACTATATCCGGACTATACTTTTATACTAATTTCACGATTGTTCCGATGATGGAAGTGGAGCTTATTTCACCTGGTCTCCCAGTTTTATTTTTCTTCTTTCTGCCTCTATAACCCGATATATTTCCCTGGTGGTTCTATAGTAGTGATGCATCAGTATTTACTGTTCTTGTATCGATATACACTACTGATGAAATGCACCAGTAGTGTTTGGTAAAGTACCAAAAGTGCGTCCTCGCATCTCATGAAAATTTGTACAGAAATCACGTGATGGTTTTGAAATTCATGTTCACTATTGTTTAATATTCAGAAAATGTCCATAAGAGTTGGACAGGAAGTTTGCGTATGTTCACGATTCAAAACCCTACAAATGAGATTTTTCCTTTCGGGTATAATAGTCCGTAACCGTTTAGTTCATATTAGTTGATAGGTCCGGAAACAGCTGTTACCTTGCTGCTTGCTGGGGAGGTATTCTGTACGTAAGCATCTAATCCGCCCCGTTAGTCTGCTTGACGAGCGAGAAAAGCTTCACAGCAATGAGAAGTCACTGAGGGACTTAAGTGGCCAATACGGTGTAGCCATTTTTCAGAAAGTAATGTGCGTTTCTAGTCTATACGGCACCAGGGAGGCCCTAATCATATATCTTTTAGTTGTGAACTGACACTTGTGGACTGCTATGAGCGTTAGGTCTTCACCAAATTAATTGAATCTGGGCCCCCATCAAAATATGCCCCCGTTAGTATTTCATCTGAACTATAAAAAAATTTCCATTTGAAAAGTTAAGGCGTGAAACACAAACTTGGTCATGTGATGATTGGTTCTATATTAAACAAGCGATGGCTGGCTTCGACACCGTTTATTTTCACGAAATTACAGTCTTGCTTTTGTAAGTAGGCTGACCAAATCATCCTGCTTCTTATGAGGTTGTTAAACACAAGAACATAGACCATAATCCGGTGACCCGTCATTCGCTGCTTGACTGGAAGTTACGCAGAATCCACACATGTTTATGACATTCAAGGTCAGTCGAGGGGTGGAAAACTATTCCTCGGGGTGTCGATCTAATTGCCCGGCAAAAGTCTATTCTAGCCAAACACTAAAATGACTAAAATCACTTGCTCAGTTAGCGTGGCCTATTTCTGTGTATGCACTGTGCAGTCACATGCATCGTTTTGTTCATATAGACCGTGAACGTCGAAGCTATCAAACCCAGCTCAGTTAAATCGGCTTAGGAGCAAGTTCTCGTATCAGCAGGCTGGTCAGACTGCATCAAAATGCGAGACCTGAATGCAGGTTATCGTGGAACGAATTAGTTTCATGCGGAAAGAGATAGCGAGCTGCTTGTCACTCAGTCGATATATTCAAAACAGTTTTTGTTTACCACAATTGAACCGTATGCCTTTTCTCCAAACATGTCCGATTTTTTATTAGACAGGTTGTTAGAGATTGCTGCAAACAAATTTTATGAATTATGAACGTTTCTTGCTTTCCCAGTTTTACTGCTCATGCAGGAATCCATCCAAAAGGCAACCGTTGTGTGCACATATAAATAAGCCTCTGTAAAATGCATAAAATGTTTTGCCGCACCTCTTTCCGAAAAATACGAAAGAAGAATACTGGTTTAATGGAACAGAACAAGAGTTTGGTCCCTGAGATCTTCAGGGTGAATTATACTAACAATTCCTTCATTCTACACACTCCATCTTCTGATAGCATTGGCTTCGGAAAGCTGCAACATGTGCAACATTTTCTGGCCCTCTACATGCTGTGAAACAATAGCGCACCAATGAAGCTCGTATCGATCATGCGGTTATCTCCGAATTTGAACTGGTGGAGCGGATCAGACCACACGATTATCCGCGTCCCTGAGCGAAGTTGCTTCACCCTATATGGGGGGCGACTACTTACGCGTAAAACGGCAGATGGGGCTGAAGACGGCTTGTTGAGGTAGTGGAAGGTTAGATGAAGAAAAAATATAGTAACACAAGCTCGACAGGACACCGGAAGCAATATTTTGGCGAGTACATCCAATTCTCCATGAGAAGGGAGAAGATGCAACTTCGTGTGCACTACTTACAATCAGGTATAAAGTTCTAGCAAAGCGTTGGTTACTGAATACTATGCTGGACTAAATCACCGGCTGATTAGTGATGCTGACGTTCAAAATGAAGTGATGTGTGAACTTTGTGGCATTGTAGTTTATCTTCTATAGATCGAGAATGTTAAACATGGTCCATCCGTTTTTGATTCTCAATGTCGTCCAATCACGTGGAACTTAAAACCGTATCGCTACACTTCCAAACGCCTCATCACTAGTTGACTGGGAAACAAAAGTAAATGGCCAAACTCGTGGTTGATTTGACCCTTCTTATGAGGCACTGAAAATCCTGCGATCGTCACCAGACGAGCAAGCCACTCTATTTTGTTTTCTAAGTTTTTTCGGATCAAACTGAGCTGGCAGAAAGCCTGACAAAAGAGCTGCTAGATTGATTGGCGTTTTACAACTTTTTTGAAGTTTCTAGGCTTCAGCACTATTACCTCAAAACGTGAAGTATGAGCTTGCTTATTTCTAGGGACTTCTTTGCTCCTAGTCAAAGCTAGTCTAAGCCAACTTTCAGCATGAACTGAATTTGTCATGGTATCTGCGTAGCCCCGTCGAAAACAGTATGCGGCTGTGTCAGTTGAGTCACCGTACCGGTTGGAACAATTCTGAGGACACCTAAGTGGGTTAGGCCACGAATGCATGATGTCCAACATCTTGACTTTTTGACGAAGTCAATTCACACTCGTGTTAGAGAATGCAATACCAAGAATAAAGGACGGACAAGAGATCAAATGGTTCGGGACAAACAAGTAGGTGGGTGTGAATTTGACTAGATTGTTAGGTCTTTTGGTACATTGGCAACGGTTCAACGTGTATGGAAACGTCCGTGAAATCCAGTAAGTTGGTCACGTGTGGTGTGTGAAGGTGAACTATGTTTCAAGTGTGCAGACGTGATACAATACTCATAAGTTTTCTGAAAAGCTTTCGGTAGCCCACGACCGGTCTTGCCCTTCTTAGGGCTCATCAGGCAGGTGCAGCCGCCGAGTTTCCCTCAAACGTATGTTTTATTTGAACCCATATTACACGAAATATGGCTAACACGCTAATCTTCATGTGAAGTGAGTTGTCGCGGAAGATTTCATGTGAGTTTCCTTCGAAAAAACAAATTGATATGCAAATGAGTATATAATGTGATGGGTTATCTCCATTTTTATCCACTCGTTAACCTGGAGTATGGTAGTACCCAAACCCACAGGGGAGCTACGGGACCGTACAGTTCTGCGGAGCGATCAAATAAGTATATTTTCTTGGACAGTTTATCAGTTTTGAGAGATTGTCAAGTAATAGGTTCATTTGGACGCAGTCAGGCCCCTTGCGTACTCGGCGACTGCGTTGAACGGATAAGCTCCAAGAAGAGTGAAACCGGTCGTGTGCTGTCGAAGGTGTTTCAGCAACCATTCAAGTAGTGTATTGCATGCTTATCTCGAATATCGTGGCAACTGAAGTATGAGGCGGCCTGGGTCAGCAAATTAAGTGGATTAAAAACATCATAAACGAGAGATTCGGCTGGGTTCCAGGTGGTTTCTCCATGAAGACCAAATTAGTATGCAGATGAGTATATTTCGCCATGCTTTCAATGGTTAACCGCAGGACTCGGACAGGTAGGCAGTTCCAAGAATGGAGTTCCACCACGCTATCCACGGACAGAGGTACTGATAAAGCCTCATGTGTTCTGAAGCAGAATCAGTAGTCGTTTTGAAAGATCATCATTTTCTGACCACATGCAAACTTCGCTCCGTCCTCAGTCCTCGGTCCTTGTCACTGTGAGTGTTCCCCTAGCCCCTATGAGGATTTGGTCTTGCTACTAGGATAGATATTGCGGAAGAGAAAGAACATTATATCCGAAATCCACATCGTTTGACGGGTGACTTTATGGTATTCTTTACCTAAACGTGGTGCACAAAGACCGCACCAGTTCGTAAGATATCCGAGATATCACACTATACTTTAGTGAAGGAACACTACTCAAGAAAACACTATATGTTTTATTAGTTGTCCCTGGGCGATTGATGCAGACGTGTCATTGAAGGATTCATGTCCCAGCTTTGGAATCTGGGTTGACACTGTGACGACTATCTGGTCATTTTAAACTACACAATTTTTCTTTCAGCGCATATATCTTTGAACCAGATATTCAGGAGACTTTTTCGTTCTTAAATTCTTAACACACGCATACAAACTTTCAATCTCAACCCTTGCGTTCTGCAGGGGCGAGAGTGGCCCGAAAATAGTAGTGTTGAGAGTCTGACCACAGAAAACCTGGCTTCCAAAAACGACAACAATTCTGCAGCTGCAACATCCTCTCATTGCCATGCTAGCAAGAGGGCCGAGTTTCAACCAGGTTTCTCAACGCAGAAAACAGAAGTTCAGGCGTCGGATGAGGGTTTGAATCACGGACGTTCCGGTCAACAAGTTCGCACTTTAGCTGTCGAGGGCTAGGGGTAGCTCAGTGGTAACACTATACTCCACCAGACCCAAGAACCCCACATAGCATGTATTACGATTGCGCGTCGCTGGAAAGAATTTCTGACACTTTCCGTACACCATAATCATAGGTGGTTGGGTCTGAGGACAACTTGATAATTTCCGTTGGACGTATTCATAACTTGAATTTTCGGACCAAACTCCATCAGGTTATTAGGGTTTTACACCAATATATAGGGCGTTTATTGTAAGGTAACATTACAAGTTAAGCTTGCTGCCAGCTGGTAGGTGGATTCCTGTACCCTATTCGTGTTTGAAACAAGGACCGAAATTTGGGTGAGCAAAGTGGTTGTTGATCAGGTGGCTGTTGATCAACTGACTTGCAAACGTTTCGTCACCATACGAGGAGACTCATCAGTGTGCACTTGTGCGGGTACATCCTGTTCGTTCGCGTGCGTTTAAATAACATTTGGAGGCTATCTGTTATCTCTCAACGTGATTGGCTAGTTGGGTGACAGCGTTTTTTGTGAATTTCTTGGACCGTTCTTGATCTTTTTTGCGTGGTGTTTTACGACCCTTCAAGTCGATTGGTCATCCCGAAGCTTTCTATTTTTAGTAGATTCCTCATCCGTTTTGAGTGGTTTCCTTCACAAATTGCATTGCGTTGAGGTCTGATTTTTCTTCTTCGGATTGGCTGGCTCCACCTCCCTGTTTTCTCCATTGTATTGACTGGCGTCAAATCAAATGCTGTGAAGTGATTAGGTGGATGTGCTCTGTTCCTCAGGTAACCGATGCTGGAAACCTCACAGCTAATGTCAAAAAAGTCGACGGGGACCTTTGTGACAGCGCTCGTCGAAGTTCGCCTGAAAGAATAAATGTGGCATTTTGACTGCGCCTTTGGGAAAGACGTATGCGACTGTTCCGGTTTGTATGATCCTGGAGGAGCGGAGCTCCACAAGTCGCAATACTGAGAGCATAAATAAGCTATAATTTACTGGCTACCGTGTGCAGTGAGGTGTGGTCGAAGGGAGCGGATTATTACTAGAACATATGCGGAACTATATCATGCTTGCGAAGTATATGCGTATGTATGATTGACGAAAACTGGCTTCAGTTATCTTCCGCATCTTTTTTGTTTCGGAATTTTCGCTCAATTCAAATATAGTTTCTAAACACCCGCGGCTGACACACCTAAACAATGAGGCTTTTTGCGTGAGGTTATCCTCAACTCGTGAGTGAAAGTTGCTTTTGCACTCATTTTGCTTTGAAAGTTGCGTGCAGTCTAAAGGGCTGGTTGAACAGACTTTTTCATACGCATTATGTGTATTTTTTTCGTTTGAGAAATTTCGTTCCTGGCTAAGTGAATGAAACCATGGTAATGCATGTGGTTCCGTTCGATTCGCCTCATATTGCTGCATTAATTGCGTGCAGATTTCGTAGTTTTACTGACGTTTGCAGTTCTGTGTACGGGTTGCCTCCAACCATGAGTGCCACAAATAGTTCATCATTTGGACGGTCATGGCAATATTTTTTAAAACGGTTTGAGCTACCCTTTCAAATACTCAATGCTTAACTTTCGAGTTCATTAGTTTCATGTTCCCACAATTGGTCAGATCACTCGTTTTAAGGAGTCAAATTTCTCGACGTTCTGATATCAAGTGAACTGCGCCCATGAAAGTCGAAGTTAGTCACTGGCGATCGCGTAATTCTTGAACAAAGTAGTCAAAGACCCAGAATACGAAAATAGGTTTCCGAACCTGAAAAATCTCCAAAAATAACCCAGTTTTGCTGATGCGAATTTCATGTGACGAATCTACTTCTGACTGCATTATTGTCATTGATCTAGATGGAATCTACTCAATATGAGTCGTTGCATGCTTCTTGCAACTCTTCATATTTGCTGCAAAATTGTGACTTAAAAGGTTTTACTTTTTATCAGAAATGTCTTTCGAAAATTAGCGTAGGAACTTCACTGGATATTTTATCATGTCATTGAAGGCGGTCTATACTGAAAACCAAGAAGCACTCTTCAGGTGTTTCATCCTTGTTGGTAATCACCAGTAGTAGGCGACTCACGAAATCAGAGAGTTTCGAACCCGTGACCTTTTGGACAGTAGCCGGACGCAAACGTTCCGTCTCAAGCGGCTGATAAACTCGTACGTAGACAGGATATATTACTGCTCATCCTTCAATCGTAGGTGCTACATGGTCATAAATTGACTGGCTGCTCAACTGACGACTCCTCAAGTGGAACTGTTGCTCATTCGGTAAACTTCAGCAGGTATTTCTTCCTGTAAGTGAAGCCTGTGCGTTAAAGCCGAGAAGCGCCATACAGGTGTTTCATCCTTGATACAAACCATGACTTTCCGGTCAGTAGTTGAACACTCAACCATTTGGTCACGAGGGGATGATGGGCTGCCTGATTGATTCGCACCTAGAAAAGATATAGCGAAGTACCAATTATTCGATGAAGTTTTGTGTGGTCAGCACCGCTGATGATTCCTACTAAGAATGAAACAGGTTTACAGTGCTTCCTGGCTTTTCCGCCCAGCCTGGTTTTACTCTTAAGATGAAATCTTCATCAAAACCACAAAATATGCTCATTCCTACTCACAACAATGAACAGAAGTGATAACTAGTGCATTTTCCGGATGCATGCATCACAATTTGTGGCTTGAACATTAGTACTTACTTGCTTTTGCACCAAATAATCACCTCAAGCCAGTGTTTTCCGGATTTCTCGGCATGACTCTGGTGCCCATCAAGCTTCTGCGCGTTAAAGGCCTATCCATTGGGAATTTTTTTCATCGCTAAGCTTTGTGTACAGTAGACCTGATGAGTTTGAGTGAACCCTACTTGGCGGCATTTCACCTGAAACCGTTTGATCTTAGTACGTTTTTTTTGGTTCTGTTCCAGAAAACCGAAATCCCCCGTGGTAACTCCAGTCAGGACGTGCTTGTGAGCCTGTCGTGTTCTTGGTTAGACTAACAAACTTGGACTGTGTACACCAGAAAATCTGGTGGACATCCGAAATCCCATTTTGTATATGTAGACAGTGCCACACGCAAATGACAAGAGGAACTAATATAAATGTCATCCGAAATTACTTTCATCTTCTTAGCGGTCTATTTCTGTTCACTTGCAAATTACTTGTCTGGGCAAAGGAGACAGCCAGCACGCAGCGGATGCAGTTCATTTTATGCACAGTTTCCCGTCTCTACTGTGACAACACCAAGATTTCCGCAAACTCCACCAATAACTGTGGTTACTTCGGACTGAAAAGCATTTTATTCAGCAAATGGGGACATTGCTTATACGTCAGTCGACAGAGAAGTATTGTTTTGAGATTTTGCTGCGGTCTTGATTGGGGGCAGCCTGGAATTTAATGCAAAGAATTGTTCCAAGATGACTATAAAACTGTTGTACTTGATTATGTTTACTGAAGAATGCAGAAAATCCAGAATATCGCACGAGTTTCTATAATTTTCCGCTTTCAACCAGTTATTTATGGTTCCGCATTAGCGTTGAAACTTGTATATAGGCTAATATGTGATCTTTGCCGTTAAATGCACGCAAGATGAAGGCTTCTAACTTCATTTCGCATTAGTGACTTGCACGTGTCACAATTAGACGCAAGATGAAGGCTTCTAACTTCATTTAGCATTAGTTACTTGCATCGGTCACAGTTGGTAACGCGCTGGAATATGAGTAACAAGGGATTATTCACCACCAGTTTTTCAGGTGTCTGTTACTCTTTTCATTGACTGTTAAGCTCGAAGAACGGGCAAGAAAACGTCTTATTTCCAGGTTACTTGTAAGAACTGCTAAAACCTAGTTCATGTCTACCGACAACCCAAAACAAACATAGTTTGATAAGCATTATCTGTTTGACTAGGGTACGAAGACAAAAGGGGTGTCCGAGTTTAGTAATTCTGGTCATTCGTGCGTCCCCTGCTGGTCACAAGCAGGGGCAAGCAAAGGTTGCAAATTGTGTCTTTTAAACAGATTCCTCAAAATCCTGATAAGGAAACTAAATGCAAATGCAGACCCACGTTTCAGACGTTTCCCTTTGGCACCGATTTCTCTGGTGGATTCTTCTTGCGTGAATTAGTGCCGATCGGTAATCCGACAAGTATACACCGCAAACTGCGTGCAGCTCTCCAAAGAAGCGTCGTCTCAAAATCGCAGGCACTAGGTGTTGTTGATCAGAGCTCCAACTGGCACATGTCTGACGCAGGCTTAGGACCACAAGTTCCACAGCCACATAAGCCTAGCCATAACTGTCAGGTTGGAAATCGAATAAAAGAGCTTTCTTCTACACGTCCGGAGATCAGTTTGCAAAGTACAGTTAGAGGGCAATGTTGCGAGATGGATTCAACTCCCACAAAAATATTTGGTCTACTAAGTGTAAAACAGAACAAAATAAGGCAGATTACAGGGCTGGTTGTATGTTTGGTATAGAACTGCTTCTGTGCTTTACGCGTATGACAGAAAAATGGGTTTGTACAACTGCATGCATTCTAGCAACGGTGTCGTTTTGTTAATCGATTTTTTATCCCTCGACAATTATCATCCACTTATAGTCCTTTTCACTTTTGCCAACTTCCAGCTAGTCCTCGAAGTCAAATCACCATGTCTGTAATTCTCTGAGATTTTAAATTTTTCTCCACAGGAGCGCATGGAAATTTATGCACGAAGTTTTGAGGATAAATGCTGCAGTAGTTCGCGGTCAGGTTGATTCGTGTTATTCCTAGCTTATGTGACGGAAGTCTGCTGGTGAGAATGATACTTTCTTCAGATGGTGTTGGTGTTTCAGAGCAGAAAATCGCGATTGTCTTTTGATCCCAGTCAAACGGTTTCAATGATATTGGTTTTGAAATACAATCCGAGTTGAACGCTGTCAACATTGTTTTCTTAGTAGTCTAATTTATTTGCCGTTCTGAAAATTTATGGGTCGGAAGTTTGCAATTTTTGGTTGGTAGAAGACAAACAAATCGGTGAAGACCGACGAAATTCTGGCAGCTTAGGAACCTCGAATTTGAACATTGTTCAGTCGGTCCGGAACTACCGACCTGAAATCACCTGTCCTAGCGCTAAGCGGCTGACTAACTTACAGCCGTCGGTGGTCATTAACTAGCAGCAAAAGGGGCATGCAGCAGAACCAAACTGGATGTCTGCAGAAATGTTGAAGCCTGAGGGTCCGGGGCTGCAGAACAAACTTTGTTCTGCCAGATGTGGTTCGTGATTCTTCCAAATGCAGTGATAATGCCTCTGTTCTGAGGGAAGAGAAGTCAACTGAAGACGGGCAGTAACTTTTTATGCACGTCATGTATGATTTTGACTCGTATCTCCAGGAGGAGAACTCTCTATAGCTCAGCGGAGAATTCAGGAAGGTTAAAGAACAAGTAGTCTACTTTTGGCTACAAGACTAATTCAGGTGAAATGTAGCGAACGGATTCAGCGAAGAAGCACTACGGACCATCTGAAACAATATTCACAGGCCCGAGACCTGATAATAAAATTAGCGCACGAACTGAATGGACTAGTGGGTCATTTGGTTGGCGTGAGGACTGAGTCTAAGGTGACTATAAATTAAGTACAAATAACAGGATTTTGGTGTAATTTGCAGCCTAGCCGTTTTGCACGGCAGCCAAACCCGGACGCCCTAAGAATACTTGTGGTCGATATTTTTTGCACATTTGCGGTATGTGCACATGACGAACGTGCAAGTGTTTCGAGAAGAAACACTGTTAAAGTTGAATACAGCCTAGTTTGAAACCAGCTCGGCCGATTAGACCATTTAGAATGATTGGGTGAAATCCTCAACACACTTCTTCTGGTGCCGAACAGTACTCAGACACCTAGTTGGCTACGCTTGGATTCGGCCGAAACCGTTACTGAGATCGGCCAATTAGTTCAGGCGGCCCCATGCGTCTAATTTCAGACACCTAGTTGGCTACGCTTGGATTCAGCCGAAACCGTTACTGAGATCGGCCACTTAGTTCAGGCGGCCCCATGCGTCCAATTTCGTCTTATGCTCAACAAAACAAGAAATGGTATATTTAACAAACATCCAGATGAACATATCCATACTATCAAAGAGTGCAAACCGTAGCGTCCAGGAAGACATAAGTTGGTGTTCAGGTATGTATGTGTATGAATTTCTTGGCTCAATCGGCCAGCGCCGCGACAAGCTAAATCACTGTTATAGCTGATGGAGGCAAACATGGCAAATGTTAGACGCTTCCTGGCAGTTCTTTCACTATAAATTTACTGAAATACTTAGTTGAAACACTCATCTTACTTTCCACCCAGTTGATGGCTGCGTGTGGAAACTCAAACCACCATCCAGTTTAAATATTAGGGGCTTTGGTCCCAGTCTACGTCCCCGTTAGCTGGTCCATTTATCCCATTTATCCATTTATCCATTTATCCCATTGCAGACTAACGTGGTTTGCATGTTCGTGCTCCCATTCAATTGTCCGGGGAGCTAGGAAACTAACGACTGACTCAAGAGAATTTGGCATTTTTATTGTCGTTCTGTGCTCGCGAACAGGTTTGTGAATATGTTCCACACCTCCTCATCTTTCATGATGAAAATTGGGGGAACCAATCTACGCTTTTCGGTGCGACTGTTCGGTGCGACCTAATCATACAGGTGACCAGCCGAACAGTTGAGTGTTCAGCCTAACAACCCGGAGTTCTCGGGTTGCAGGTTTTCTGGAGTTTTGTGAGATGCGCACTACTGATGGTCCACAGTAGACAGGAATAAGCTGTACGATCCTGTGTCATCATCTTCCACGAGGCGGGCACCTCATTTGCACTCGCTCCTACCCAAGACTACTCTCATCAAGCTGAACCAGTTAATAAGCAGTATATATGCATTACCTTATGATGAATACGCTTCTATCCATTCGAAACCAAACTAAGATTTTAAGGCTGCTGCCTGTGTGTTTTGAAACAGTTTTAGATTTTTCATGGGCTCCAGAAATAGGTTTTTATTGCATTTACTCCACGACTGACGTAGAAAAATACCCTCTAAATGTAAGGGGTAGTTTTGGGCAGAAAAATTATCTGCTGTTTGCTTCCTGGAGCACTTTTAAGACACAGTACAAGAGGAAGATGTGTTTTGTCGTGGAAAATTGGCAAGATAACTTCAAAAAAGAATTTCCTGGGTAATGAATTTGTTAAAGGTACTGGGGACTATTGGCTGCGTTCGACCGGGTAGCTTAGAGGGGGAAAAATTCCGTTAACGAACCCAAACAAGTCATTTTGCCTTTAATCTGCTGGTTACTGGCATATATATATATATATATATATATTGCAATGACACAGTCCTTGGTTCTATAGTCTGCTTTCAGAGAGACAGCTGGATTTCTGAGATACAGATCTCATACATAAGTAACACCTTTTACGAGGCTTGAACGTGAATTGAGCGAACGCTCAATAAATTATTTTTGCTAGATGCTAGTCATCCAAATATCCTTGGTTGAAATAGTTAAATAATATACTACTCAAAACGTCCGACGTAAGTAGCACCGTTCAATTTCATTTAATTTCTCCGACCTCATGAGGGTAGTTGCGTGACTGGAATTTGACCATATAGAAAACAAACCCGGACAGTTTGGTACTAAGCTCGATGTAGGACGTCACAAAAGTACACAGTGGACCACAGACCGGTTGTTTCCTGGAAATACATTCTATTTGGAGCAACAGCTAGACAACGTTACAAATTTTCACAAAGATGCATTCTGATAGTTGGTCATGTTCCTTTCAGTTTTGAAACCTGAGCTTTTTCTTCTTTCTTACACCGCGCGAGTACGTTTGGGTTTACCCGATCGTCTTTGACATTCCTGTCAACAGAAATAATATTTTTCAGGTCTGCAGAACTTTGCTGTCGAAACTGACAATTCCAGAGTAATCCACCAATCAGTTTAGATTAGTTTATATTAAAAAACTCTGCTTCAAATGTCCAGTGTATCGAGTTTGGTAAAATATTTATGACATTGGATAGGGTGGATTGACATGTTGGAAACGTGAAGAGTCGACCAACTGAACTTTCCAAAGAGAAAGATGGAGAGTTGCAGCTGTCCCAACGGACCCCTTGTTTTCATGTAAAATGTCGGCCCATTTTGACATCTTGAAAGCAGTTGGTGAGCCAGAAAAATGTTGTAAAGTGTTCTGTTGTAAAGTTTTCAAGAGTGTGTAGTGATTGTCTGTTTGGTTGCAATAATTTCGCAAAAGAGGGTAAGCACGCAATTTTCATGGTGACTGGAATAGGAGTAATTTATTTCCGAGTTAATATTCATGGGGGTCACTGTTGGACTATCAGACCTCGCCGACTTTCTGGTTTGTTGCGCAAACTCGTTCACAGCTAAACTGGGTTATTTTTGTTTGGTGGAACCCAAAGAGGCCACTGATTCTATGTTTATGGTAATGGTTTGTAAAAGAACTCGATTGTGCCACGTAGCGCGACCCTATTCAGGGTAGAACCGAGCATTTCAAGTGAATGTCTATATTTGTTCGTCTGCTTCTGTGTACGCGATGCACTCCACATGTCAACTGAATTTTCAAAATTACACTGGTCCCTACTGTGCTGCCCGCTTGTCATCACCACTGAAACGGCCTTGGTAATATTTTTTAAGTCAGTTTAACTCTGTTTCAGTCTGCGAATCATTTTTGCATTCATTGGCAAATATTTAGCGAGCCGAATTACAGCAGTGTTAGATTACTTTGTGTAGGACGTTCAAGCAAATAAGTAGGATTGGTACTTTGGGATCAACAGTAATACTCAAGCAGGGTACCTTGAAAGAAAACTTCATTATCAAACGATTAGCTAGCCGTACAGCCTTATAAAGGGTCGGAGACAGTTTGAATTTGAGCCGTGTTCTAAGTGTAAGCAAAGCATTGTACAAAACAGGTGTAAAGTGGTTATCGGGAAAGTATTCCGTGCGAAATGTTTGGACAATAGTTATTCTGTCCACTGGCCAAAGACTCGACAAGAACAGTCCTTGAAATACTGTTGCATGTGAAACCGCGGTTTACCAGTCTTGAGCTGAGATAAAACTCCATGTAAAGTACCAGGGGAGTACAACTCGGAGACGGTACATTCTTCTCGAGAGGATACCTGGTTTTGTGGTGTTTCAAATAAGGCACGGATTACGTCCCATATCTGAATGAGTAGAAGGTTAGTTGTCGGAATGAGCGAAACCTGGATCGATATGTGAAGGCCGGTTGAAAGGTCACACGAATCCGTAACCCGGGTTTGTTGCGGAAGGAGAAGGCTTTTGGCAGTGAGAATGAGCAGTTGCATGTTCTCCAAGTTTTAATGTCAGTTTATTTCCATCTTTTGTAGACAAATGTGGCCGTGCATCCAGAAGCCGCCAAATACGTTTTCGTAGTCCATAAACAGCTGTGGTACAGCCTTACCCCTCAGTGAAAAGTTAAAAGGGGACCGAGTGGGACGTCTAAATAACGGTGTCCAATATACCATGCGAATACTGATAACTGCCTCAAATTCCCCCGCATCTCATGGTAGTCGTTGTTGTCAAGTATCGTTTACAAATCACTTTCGTTATGAAGGTTCATCTTCACGTTCGCTTTTCCGATCGAGTTCTTACTCTCAAGAGAACATCGATCATGCAAACCCGCCTTCACCCACGTATATGCTTGATAAGCTGGTTCGTATATACATAGTTTCTACCAGGTATAGTGGGTTGATACAAAGATTATGAGGGCTGGCCAACCGTTTATAATATACATAGGAATTCCGATCATATAAATGGGGGAATTTCGTAATATACATGACATCTTTCAACTGGTTGGCGTTCTCTCATGGATAGTTTCTTCGCTTAATTAACGGACCAGCTTTTTTGTGCGAGAATCTTATGTATCCTTGGACCATAACCCGAGTTGGAGAGAGTGAGAACTAAAATGCAAAAATCAAACGAAATGGTTTGGACGTGTCTATAAAGAACAACGTTTTTGCACAGGAAGTGCCGGGATATGGTGGATACAATTGAAGCTGTCCTACTTCTCCCCGTATAGCATTGACCCAGACATAAATAAACATAATTTCAGAGGCAGATGAACTTAGCACTTTGCAGTGCGTTTTAACTTCTTGGCTTTGGACGCTGACCGTGACTTGACCCAATTAGGCGTATAGATTCTGTGTATTTTACGAGATGAGAATTTGCGTTCAAATTACAATGTGTTTTAGGCTTTTAGAGTGGGCAGCATCACTGAGTAGGTTACTTGGTCTTTTAAAGATGGACAGATGTCATGCAGCCGTGGTCATAGGAAACGTTCGTCAAACGCCCGCAAACTGCACCCAGTTACAAACAAATTTAGCCTTAACAAAAGACTTAACTAAATCCCCACTGAATCTGACGTTTGTGTTGTTTTTCGCCTGAATTTGCTGCACAAAGTCCCCCTTGTGTTTCACTTACTATAATATTCGAAATGTCGACTACGGAAATTTCCTGAGGAACTCCAAGTAGGTGACATCGGCTGTCGGCTGCCGAAGAGCTTTCATCCATGTTATGAGTAGTCTTCCATTGGGAAAATTGGGCGCCTCCTCTCAAATTACTCAAGAATATAGCCGGTTGAGTTTTTCTTCTAAATAGGGGAAATCCTTAAGGGTGTTTTTAGGAGTTATCCTTCTCCAACCCACTTGTGATCTATCAGAAAAATTCCAGTGGAAGCGGGTACCTACTTTATTTGATGTCACCAAGCCTCAAAAAGGAGCCAAAAATAGGCTAGCCTCTGAAGTCTTACCGGACCTTAAGATCCTCACAGTCGTACGAAATGAAGCAAATTATCTGAACTAATCAGAACTCTGTTCCAATTATCCGCATGTACTGATAAAAGCCATACATGGGCAAATCCCATTCACTAAAGGAAAGCAAACAAAACAAACTAACTATTACCTCTCCGTTAATTAATTCTTTTCGAGCCAGGAAGCTTCTGAAACCGGGTTAATTCAGGTTACTTCAAGCTTTGCTTACGCGCCTACGTAACGAGTTATCGGGGATGGCCACCGAAGTGTATTGTGGGTTTCAGAGCTTTACCAATTGCATTTTAAAAAAGGGCAAGAAGTCCAGCAATTCGGAGGTTCTTTTGAAGGAAATTTAAAAGAAAATTAAATATCTAAATGCTTCAGACGTTGGTTGCCAACAACTGCGCTCCGAATTTTTAAAAAAAACTACGGGAGTCTTTTTATTAGTGAGTTATGGTGATATAAGAAGGTTTCGATTTCTCAGTGGATAGATTTAACCTATACAATAGTGAATACATGTTGAAATGTCAATAAGAGGCAAGTTAGCATGTCTTGTCAACTAAATGTCTTATTTACAAAGAATTCAGCAGCACTGGAACTTCTAGTAACTCAAGTAATAAGGTAGGCTGCCTCTGAGACACCATGTGTGAAACGAGCAGCCGGTTTCTAGGACTGTGACAGTAACTCATACTTGAGTGAAAGTGAACCACTCCAGTGGTCAGCCACGTGTCTCCTCTCCGCTAATACATCGTTTCGAGATAGCCTCGTTGTTAATGCAGTTCTGGCTGATCTGCAAAGGTCGACTGTTGGGTCAGTTCATTGGCCATGGTTGAAGAAGAGGAAAAGTTGGCATCTGCGTCAGGGAAGAGGAACTAAAAAAACACATGGATCTTTTTAATAAGAATGAATGGATAGGAATAACACGTCATATGTGGTATTGTGAGTCATTTTTTTTTATTGTTTTGGACCCTCTTTAGGGTTTCGAATATTCCACATAAAAGTTTAGCTCCCATCAAACTTTTTAAATGAACGTTTCCACTTCTGTGATCCATGGATGTGTATATTTTTCCTCTGTTAAGGAGTTGTCAGCCCGTCAGGGCATTAATTCAAGACGAATAATAATGATTTTCTGGTCTTCTGACATGGTGTTTTCCCGGAAAAACCTAAAATTTAGACTCAAGGTTAATGACATAGCTGGAGTGTGACTTCTTTTCAATCCAGGCAACTGATTACTTACAAGATTAACGTCTGATTGGGTTAACCCCGGAACTATGCTTACCGGTTTAGTCCTAGACAGAAGCAACGGATTCCATGAAAATTTCCTTGCAACGTACCGGAGTAAAATGACTTTACGGAATCCACAGGTAATTTATCCCGTTCTACCGGCCCTCCTTCTCCTCTCTTTGCCATGGACAAAACATCCTGTGAATAGTAAGGAGCACTGAGAACCAAGCTAAACGACTATTCTCTGACCAAAGAACAAGCCGGGCTCAACTGTTCCTTCTCTGTGACAGTACGCCGGTATAATCAAGCCACATGTTGGTTTCATTCACGGGTTAAACGAACCTTCTGGGAATCCTGGTAACACCGGTAACCAAATTTTTACACAAGAGTGAGCTTGTTACATGGAAACGTGCTCAAGTGTCATCTTCATTTGGGAGGGTCAAGTGCCATGCGTAGTTTGCTCAGGACGCATGTCTACGCTACTAAGTGCTGTTTGGAGAAAATAAGTCGTTTTTTGCTAGTTTACTCTCTCCCTTCCTCTACCCTGAGCAACCGAAGGAGAACAGGATCTATATTGAAAAACCTCACCGAATACCAAGAGTAAAACCGCACTCCAATGGCGAGGAATTCAGAAACCTTTAGGAGCTTGTTTTCTGGATAGAATACGCTGAAAATTAAAGAATTGCTATATCTCCTTATTACTGATTCCAAACCTGAGTTCTTAAGGATAATAACATGCAAAGCTAGCGTATGTTTTCCATGCCCTCACATAATCTTAGGATGAAAATGAATAAAAACAGAAGATCGGGGTGGAATTGATCTGTGCATCGTTTTTAACAAGCTCTTTGAATTTACCGGATATAGTCCTAATTCTTCGAACGGCTTTTCAAGAATACTAATTTTTAACATAGTGATTTTAATTGTAGTGTGTCTGCGGACACCGTGAAAGGCTTATTAGTAGTGTTTCGTTGTTTTATTCCATCAATTTATAGGACGTTTTTCAATACCAGTCTGCTGTAAATTCATCCATTACAAGTGTTCCCGTGACTATGATTTGCTTGAGAACGTTAGGACACAAAATCCTTTAGACTAATCACACGTTCACTAGGCTTGAAAGGTTTTTTTCCTGGAAACTCCGTTGGTCAAACCAAAATTCAATTACGTATTTACTGCGGGTAACTGCACTCGTATCCACAAGAGAAATGGAGCTAATCCACCCGGATTACCCGAAATTCGTGGGACGACGTTTCCACCGGTTTGGTAACTGTCCTTCACACTGCATAACAGTAGTTTTAGAGAAAAATTGCTTGTTCACATAACAAACGGCACAATCAACACGTGTTGTAGATTATGGTGATTGGTTTGCATCACTGTTGAGCTGTCCTCAGTGAGATGATTCGGTTTTACATCAAGGTCGGTGTTCCCAAATTTTCTTGAGATTGCTGTTCACGACCTTAAATCTCAAAGCTGTAGCAGTGATTCCCTTCCTTGGTTGGGGTGGGGGCAAAAATTTCCCTCTGATTAGATACTGCAAACGTCATACTTCTTTCCAACTGTTTAATTTGTGAGCTGTTGAAATTGTACGGTGCTTGTCTCTATTAAAAACCACCGAGTTCACACGAAGATTCAGCTAAGGACCCTGTTGTTTTCAAATTGTGGTCTACCTTCACCAATTACGGTCTGGTAAAAACAAACAAACGGAGGTTCTTGTATTCAATAGAGAATGCTTGCACCTTGCAAAGTAGACATTGGTACAATGAACTATGCAAGGCACATCTCAATTCGTCTGTTTTTTAAATCATCGCTCTCAATCAGCTGCACTGCAAGTATACTCCATTGTCATTACACATTAGCTTCATCGACATCGATGGACTCTGTCTAGACGTGAAAAACCCAAGATTGCACGACTGCTACTCATTCGTGACAAAGCGAACTGGTTTCGTTTTTTCTTTGATTTGTATGTCTCGCTATGCTCACACCATTTCAAAAGCACCATCACTTCGTTGGTGGTACTCTTCAGTAGCTGATTCTTTTGTTCAACTAGTGATCGGCAACTTGCACGATCTTATATTAAGCTTTCAAATGCATTTTGACGATTTATCTATTAGGTTGGCGTAATTTTATTTGATTGTGACTACTTAGAAATTCCTGGGCGTAGCACTCCAGCTTAAAATCAAACAAATAAAAATCCCAGACGTCAGGACGGTGAGACTCAAAAATAGGAAATAGACCGCAGACACACATTGTTACACATGAAGTTTATCCAGCGATGGGCTCACAGCAAAGGTTCAAGAAACGTGAGGATAAGCCCGCTGTAAGCAAAAAATCGTAGTGGTGAGAATGCGTGGTCCAATGATTTGGCTCGTTCGATTCGTATGCCCAACCTGGAGTCAGTTTGGTACACGTCCTAGGTGGCGTGTTACAAGTACTGGGAACCAGTTTTGTGTGTGTCTACTGAGGAACAGGAATGAACACCTTGTATTAGTCCTATACTTGTTGAATGGGTTTGACTGGAAAACATGATGCTCCAATTCTGCGGCTGCTGTGTCTTGTGTTGACCGTTAACTGAGCAATAAGCACATTCTATTTCATTAGGCTGTCCATCCACCTCCGGTTTCTGCAGCTGTCGTATGAATGCATTACTGAATCGCTCTGTCTGCTCGTTTGACATGTGAACGTGCATGTTACGTATTCGCAAAACTCAATTAGTCCTTAGGAGGGCTACGGTCACTGACCACGTTTTCCGGAATACGGGATTGCGAATCGAACTACTTAACCGCAGACTGCTACAAGTGCTGAGACTTTGTTCAGGGGACATATTTCGGGCACCTATGAATAGGGACTAGAGACCACAACGCAGCCGATGAAGTAAACACCTACAAAAGATTATGAAAACTTTGAAGATGAACAAGATTGCACGACATATTTAACAGATGGTTTTGGCGCAATAGAGACCAGTGTGAATAAGCTGAGTAAATATAGGGGCAATTGGCTTCCTTGTCTGATTCCTGGATGTCCACGATATAACTGTTTTGGGACTCTGCCTTGCGCAGCCATCAGCTCAATTAGCACCAATCACTAACAGCGGATGCAAATTATCCTCGTGAAATGCTGAGTTGCAATGTGAGTGAACTGCGCAGATGACCCGTCATGAAGCTACATCTTATTTAGCTGTAATCCCGGGTTTTCAGCTTGCATAGCATCGGTCATTCGTGATACACAGATGTGCGAAACATGTCACGCATCTGGATCGGTAGTGATCAACTGCACAAGAACTTGGAAGTCGGCTGTCAATTTTGGCAACACACCTGGTTGCGCGAAACCTAACTTCCTTTTAGGAGTCAGTTCAAAATTATATGCCAGTAGTTTTGGAGCCCATTTTTAGGGCCTATTGGTTGCATCAAAATGAATGCAAGATTTACTGCTGAAAAACCTGGGTAATTTGACAACGTAAAACAAAATTTTGCGAAACAAACATTACCAAACGTTTTAATCGCAAAAGCAAGAGGTACTTACTTCCTTTTTTTGTCCGAAAGTTTTTTCGCTGCATGCAATACACGGGAAATCTTTTACGGATGTTTAGCTGTTTACTTATTTTTTGGACCGAAAGATACATTCCTCAAACTCGTTGTCTGCCAAGAGGCACAATGAAGATCAGAAGTGGCCGAAAAATACCAAAGAAACCAAAGTCAGGAGCCCTGAATTGAGGTTCTCAATTAGCTGGATTATTTTCGATTTTCTCCTACTGTTCACTATCAAAAGGCCGCACGGTATGGACAGTACACTAGTTTTTACCCTTTAACAGAAACAGGGGAAGACATATGGCTTCTGGAATAAGCAGCGGAAACCTTACACAATTTAGAGTCAGTAGATTTTTATTGTTTAAGCTTCTTGTCGGTGCTATTTTCTCTCTCCTCCGACTAACATATTTTGTTGCTGAATTGATGGAATTCTCTAACCGTATTTGCGATTTCTCGCCGCATGGACTTGACGGCATTTATTCAAAGAGAGTAGACGCATCACCACTTAATATAGTCCGACATTCTAGCCACACGTTCTATTTTCCTGATAGGGAATGAAAGATTTGTATGCGCGTAAAAAACTTGAGCACGCCTGGGCAAAAAACTACCAAAAATTGTGGCAGTGAACTGGGTTCCACTAGACGACAGAAGTAGACGAAGATGAACGACTTGTGTAATAATTAGAGAAATTTCCGCGTAATTTGGAAATAATAATTTTTTCTCGATTCTATGTGTTTCCTCCCTTTCTAAGGATCTTCAGACTAACAAATCCTGTCGGGAGTTGGCTCCAAATGCAGTTGTGATCCATCTGCACCGATGTGACCTAGGATGGCAAACGAGAGTCAAAGTACACTGACAAAATCACAGGAAATATTTTGACCACAAAGCTTGCCTTCCTGAGGGTGAACGAAAAGTCGGTATGCGCGCAAAGACCTGGAACCTGCATGCCCAGTTAAAAACTATTGCCTGGCTAATTCAGTCTGTTGGAGTCACTTCCCCAGCGCTTCCTAACAATAGAATTCATTTCATTCTCGCAAACAGGCACATTCGTTCGTGGCTCCTGCATGTTCCATTAATCGCCTGTGTAGCTGATTACATAAATGGCAGTTGGTTATTTCAGTGACTACTGATGAACCTTTGTAAACGTTTACACG
Source organism: Clonorchis sinensis (assembly GCA_003604175.2). Classification (NCBI taxonomy): domain Eukaryota; kingdom Metazoa; phylum Platyhelminthes; class Trematoda; order Opisthorchiida; family Opisthorchiidae; genus Clonorchis; species Clonorchis sinensis. The sequence continues at coordinate 9,932,412 of CM030374.1, read as the reverse complement.
CTAATTCGTAGCTGACTGAATCAACTAACATTTGCTGCATCGACAGCGCCGCAGCATTTTTGAGGTGCTTATTAGGTGTCCGTTATTCTGTGCAGCTCTAAAAATAGCAACATCCTTAGAAAAAGTGAACAGTCTATTGCTCTACGTTCGTACAATCAAAACAGCGCTGTGATGAGGATGCGAGGAAGCTGGGCACATGGTGCCCATATCGATTTTTACGATGGTAAACCTGGAGTGAGTTTAAGAAATAGTTCTTTGTTGGTTAGCAGTGTTCTAGTCATGGATCTACTCTGAGGATATAAGCATTTACATGGTTACTTTGGACCAAAGACCTCTGGTACTCACCAGTGCTGCTTGATTTTGATAGAGTTGGCTAATTATGTCCATACTTCAGTCAAATGTAGGATTTGCTGTGAATCATAGCACACACCCTGAAAGTTTCCATTAATCACGTGGGCGATGGTTAGTTACGTACAATACCTCAGAAGTAGGTAGAAAAAGGTACACCAATCCAAAGCCCATATCGACTTAAGACAAGGCCACAAGGTAGCGAAACCCACGTGTTGATTTAAACAAGACGTGTGATGACAAGGTCAAAAAGCGGTTTACGTTCAGGTAAAAAAACAAGATAAGAATACAGTCGCAAAACGTAAACAACAAGACGAGGAGTCCGGTTGTACACAATAAGAGTAGAAGACAAGATTGGCTTGGTCGTAAATCGTTTCTATTAGATATCGAGCAGTCATGCTCTCTTTCAAGAAGTCAAACTGAAATTTGGTAACCCTTGGCAGCAGTTGATGACTACAGATTATACAATTTTCATGCAAGCTTCCATGATCTGCTTGCAATCATATTTGTCAAGTATTTGCGACAAACCTGTTTCCGGGACAAGTGGACCTGGGGCAAGCCAATACAAACTACCAAGTAATCTTAACCACTCTATGCCTAACTTTGTCCGTAACAAACTAAGTTCACACGGAGAAGCATCCACCCTACTTTGGTCATACTGTTTGCCTACAAAGGTCTAATCTAGGAGGCTATATGTTTGCGAATACTTATAAGTTGGCGGGGTTACCACAAAATATATATTGCCGAGCAGGAAGACCAGTAGCAAACATAAAATCCTGGTATTTCACAGCCTCTAGGCAAAACAAATATAACTTGAAGCTCGGTTTAACGGCACACACGAACAGGGCGGATAGTCAGCAGCTTTCACATAGGACCTAGGTATTTTCCGAATCGTTAGGCTAAACCTGACGAGGTTTCATATAAAACATGAAGATTTCGAATTCAAAGCAGTCTAGGAGTCTTCATTGGGGTGAACCACTACGATTGGCAGCCTCACTATATTAACCATTTGCATACGTGCGCACAACTGCCAGCCGTGTCACGCAAAGACAATTTAATCGTTTGGTTTTGAAAAGCGTCAAAACCTGGTTTTTGCTACGTGGTTACCCTAGTAGATTTTCTAGAAGAGAGAATTATTTGCTCCAGGAGCCAAGAGGTATGTCACTTTTTAGGCAGTGGCTAAGTATGGGGCTTTGCATGCATCCGGAATGCTATTCCAACCACCCTACGTACTGGCGGCTTACTCAAATTTGCCACCGTCTGAACCGACAGACTTGACAAGTTCAAACACTGATTTGTAAGTACTCCGTTTCCGTATTGGTGAGGTAAATATATACGCAAAATTGCTGAGCTTTACCAGGTTCGCAGTTCCTACAAAAATCATCAAATTACCAAAGAGCTGTTTGTTACAGAGTGTATCCGGAATAAGAAGGATATCGTGTGGGCTTATCAACTAAATGATGCCGGGAAACGAACCTGTCCTAGACAGATCTATTTGTGAGAACCAGTACCTGTCCAATCTTTCAAAAATCTTGATTCCGCTTCCTTAAAGGTTTTAGTGCTCTGCTGCCACTGGTCTCTTTAAAACAATTCTGTTGCTACACATTTTGCAATACATGAGTAGATCAGTGTATGCCGCGCCATAATGTCATGGATACGTAAAAATAAATCGGAATAATCTGTGTGCTTCATGACCTTTTCGATTGTTCAAACTATTTCCGGATTTCCTATCCCATGAAAAACCCACGAACCATCATGAATACTGTAAACCATTTTCAAATACAGTGGGTTTTTTTCCTAATGAAGTGGAATAAATTTAATGCCGCCAGATAGCATCGGGCATTTATTCTGCGCTGCAAAAAGCAACTACGTCCGTAACCGTAAAAGATCACCATTTTTTGCGAACTTTCCAATCCATTCAATTCAAAAGGGACTATCCTGGTATACTTGGACGAAATTAAAGAATATCTTGTCCGAATGACTGATAGTGCTAGCTGTGCAAGTCATCTGATGCATACCAACTGTTAAGTTAAAACCAGGTTGATTTTAGTCCGGTTCGAGTACATTCAACTCAGCTATCCAGTGATGTATTTGTGCCGAACTTTCCTCATATCTGAATCGGTGGACAATCAAAACTCCTGTCATCTTCTGACCAGTCCGGTATTTTTATAAATTGGTCGATACCGTAGGGCGATTTTGAAGGCTTAACTGAGCTTCTTCATGAAAGTAGAGTAAATCAAGGCCAAAAAGTCAGCAAGTAATGTTCAGCTGTTTCATCCTTGTTGTAAATTATCGGCAGTGCGAATCCCACGAAACAATATGGAAATTCAAACTCACAGCCTCCTACCCAGTAGTTAATTACTAAACATTTCGACCAGGAGAGGCTGATTAGCGCTGTGGTTAACTCAAACTTGGGATATGGCGCTAATTATATTTTACTCACCCCATGCACAGCACTAAGTTACGTGTTGGTTGGCTCCTCAAGTGATTATTTCGTAGATAAAGGGTTAAAATTCGTGCAAATCGTTCTCTCCGAGCTACTTACAGTTTGTTGGATGCATGCGGAGGACGGAAACTCGACTGGAAATTCGAAAGTGAAACGTTTACGGTGGAGAAGATAGTCAACAAATATTGTGAATTGCGTGATTGAAGGTTGAGTGGCTCTATTCCGTGTTTACGTGTTATGCCATCACATTCCGAATCAGCCGCTCCACACCGAACCGTTCATTCTCCCACTACTAGCCGTGAACTTTTGATTTACGTCCAGTGAGCACTGCTAATAATTTCTAAAAAAAGACGAAACTCTATACAGTGTTTCCGGTCTTTCCCAGCTAGACTGGCTCTACCTGCGGGAAGAAATCACGATTTAAAATTTTTCTCAATTACTGGATAGGAGAAGAGCATAACAGGAAGAAGAGTCCATAATACGGTTTTATCGCGATATTTTTTGGCGGCCAGTGATTTAAATCAATGAGGTCTGTTTGAGGTCATATAAACTGAACGAAATTTGTCAAGCATTCAAAATGTCGTTAAGTAAACCAGACTAAAGGTTTAGGAGTCAAGTATCCTCCAGTCAGTCTATGAATCCCTTGGATATACGAACATTTGTTGGTAACCGCGAAAACACATCTGAGGGCTGTTCAGAAAGAGTGCGATATATTCTTTTTTCGTGTACACTGTACATTTTACGGACGTTCTGTTGACATTCTACAAATAGGTATAGCCTACGGGTAGTAGGTATTAAGTCCCGTCAGGAGAAATTTATACAAAATGTCATAAATTTGGTTTTTTTTTCGGACTGTAAAGTGATGACGCAAAACATGAAAGTAACTCATTGTAGGCGCTGCTACTGCAGAAGCCGTTGAGCACTGAATGAAATATACGACTTGAGAATTGTTTTTTATATGAGTAGTGAGATCCAATAATTAATTGGATTAATTAATTAATCTTAATAGTCCTCCACAGGAAAGGCGTAGCGCAGTAAATGACATGGTTTCAGGCACATGCATGGCCAATAGCATCAAATTACATTTTGAAAGGATATGCTGGATGGACGGACATAGGTAGCATTTTCCTGGTTGTCTTAGTTTTTAGGACCATTCAGGGATTGTGTTACAGGTTCGCAGGTCAGGATGATACTGGTCGTCAAAGCTTTCTAGCTCTGCTTTGGTGTCCAGGATTTCAGTCTTATTCGTCAAGATAATGAAAAACTAACTCAGTCAGTTTTCCTAGGAAGACAGGGGCTCAGTTTGGCCACAAGGCCCAAGGTGGCTTTGGCCCAAACGACGCAGAAAGATCTGCTCAAGCTTGTTTCTACTGACATTTGATCAGATTTCACCATATCTAATCATTTTTTCTTCTGTAGATCTGTCTGTGAGATGCATGGAGATATTTGACCTCCAGGAATCAATTTTTGAACAAATTAGAGTCGGACTAAATCCTACCAACTGGAGCCAATTTGTTTGATAACTACCAGCTGTGGTTTGTGAGAACCCCATGCATAGTGACTGTAGTTCTGATTTCATTCTGAAGTATTTCTAATAGAGAATGAGTTCATTGGCAAAATGACCACGTAAACAACCCGCGAAAATAGCGTAAATGCGCTTCTAAAAGATTTATTGGTCAAGAACAAGGTTTAAAAGTGCAAATGAAGTTCCATTGTGAAGGGGTGTGCTTGTCTGTAAGTTACACTGTAAATGTTCCCAGTGGATGAAACACTGCAATCACTTTAACCCACGAGGATTGGCATACAGTAAGTTCCTTCCAAAGACTTCAAAAAGACAACCTACGTAGCTGAAGGGTATGCACTTGAACCATTTGCAAATCTTGACCTAGTGTGAGGTAACCTATTTTTGGACCATTCCGCGAGAGAATGAAATTTTTTAGTGTCTCAAGGATAGACCGCCATGGAGGAAGAGTTTGAACTCTATCGTCAAGTTAAAGAGCTTCAGAGTGGTTTGCGGTTACAAATATGACTACAGAAACCCCAAAATATTTATGGCAGTATCGTCTAGTTTGTGGAAGTAGTGCTGAGTAAGTCTGTTGTCTTAGTTAGGTCTATGAAATACTCAGACCAATGGTAATTGAGGCGGAAGAAACTGGAACAACAAAGCAAAAAGAAACAACTAAACAGCGCGACAAATATCAATTTATTATTCTGGGCTGATTGGACTCCGACCGTATAGAGTCCACAGAATTACCGAATTACTATGCTCAGGAGTATCTCATTTCTAGTATGCGAAGAACTTTGTCATGATTCCGTCGGCGGATCTACTCTGCTGAGATCAGTAATTTGAACTTTTTCAGTGATGATCAGAGAAAACCATGTCCAACCATGTACGGATCTTCAGAGACAAACTTGCAACTGTGTTGCTTTGGATAGTGTGTATGACCGTAAATGAAATGATAATCATCGGGTGCCCGGGGAAAGCCCTTTGGTCGGATATCTGCGAACCTTCTTGATAAGCCGCCAATGCCGGTCATATAATTGCAGTAATGATGTAATTTTTCTTCACGGGGGATTTAACCCAAGATTTCGGGAGTTGAATGGTTAGGATAAGACGGGTCATCGTGATTGCAAGTCTTAAGTATAGTAAGTTGAATTTTTCAACCTTTCTGTTTACGAGGGTGGTTTCCTTGATCTGATAGAATTGCAGTGAAATCCTAGAAGTTGCTCCGGAATGCTAGTTTCCAGGGCAGTCATGGATCCGTCCTACAGGGTGTTGCGACCTATTACTGGAGGTCTAGCTGGCTGATATACAGCGTGTTATTTCGATCAGCAGATCAAAGCAGCCAAATGATAATTTGCCCTCTGACTATTTTGGATGTGCAAGCAAGGTGACAGAGAATTTGATTTAAGTCGCATGGGAAAGAATGGCTTCATTTTGTCTGTATCATCCAAGTGATCAAACCAATGCTAAAAGAGTAAGTGGCACCAAAGTTTACTTATGTTGTTTAGGCTCGAAAGAGTTCGCGACTTTTTACACACGGAATTTTCTTCTTTACAGTGGAGAAGCCTAAGGTATTTAAAAGTCTTTGGATTTTATCTTTAGCGGGGAAGGTCGACAACGTGACCCATACACTACAACCTGTGGATTAACTTGTAGTCAGAATTAGTTGTTCCATCGTAGGAAGGTTGTAGCGTGTCCAACTTCGTCAGCCGTCTCCCCAGTATCTATGGAGATGGCGCCACTGATGAGAACATTGCGCACAGATGAATAGATAATTTTAGAGAAGAGAGAGAGACCTGACGATGAAAGCAAATCACAAGGTTGCAGGAAGTCTGCGATCACTAACACAAATCTTCATGGGGTTGACAAATTGTTTCACGCTGACAGACGAGACATAATCCGCGGGTTAGACAATATGGGAAATCGGGCGCGATGTTGTACGGGATGTGGCGGAAAGCACAGGAATTAGGAGCATGTGCGCAAGTGAATGGAGGGAAAGATAAAATCTGTTCTGGTTTGCCGGCCGCGTTGAAAGCCAGAGTTAGAGGATTTCCTATATGGCGACGGGGACAAGTACGGGTGTATCGTTACAATTCGGAAACGAAGAAAAAAATTTGTGGAATGGCTGTTAGTCGAAGAGAGTCTGCGGGAAAAAAGATGAAAGGGGATGCGCAACAGCTACATAACATTGCGTAACTGAGGGCGGGAAAAAAGATGAAAGGGGATGCGCAAAAGCGAACATAACATTGCGTAACTGAGTTTCTCCAAGGGAATTTTGAGAGTATCGTCCCTGAGTTGGGCACTGTATTGTGTAATTCCTTGTATCAACAAACGTTTGCTCTTTTGACCTGTGGAACCTTGGAAACGTATTTTAACTGATTCGAAATTATTCGTTAATTCAGATTCAACCGTGACATGAAGTGAAAACGATTTGCCGCTGTAGTAAGTTGAGAAGCGAAACTTGCACCTGAGAAGCCAGTCAATACATGACCACGTAATATGCTTTCTGTGATTGACTGATTTGTGACGTTATATTCTGTCTAAGTAAGAGTTGATCATACTTCTGTTCAGCTGCTCGAGACCGAACTGTTGTGTTCAACCACTATCCGGGAGGTCGCAGTTTCGAAAGTATCTGATTTTCGTTAGGTCGGCACTGCTGATGATTCCCAACGAAGATGAAAGAGATGAAAGAGATGTAGAGAGTTGCTCGGCCTTTTGGCATGGACTGGCTCAATTTACAGGCCAAATCCCCAACTCTGCTTACGCTACTAACTCTGTATCCCACCTTTGGTAGGCTGTTTGTTTCCGTGCGATAAACCACCAATGAACCCTGAGAACTTGTAGGATGGATGGTGTGGTCATGTTGAGAGCCGATAAGAATAGATCTCAAATCTCAGCAACTCACTGCCCATGTGGGTTCGACTTGTATCAACACAGCCAAATAAGATATCTTTCATGCTGGCTGCATACATGATGTGGCTCATATTTGCTAGCCACAATTTAACTAGGCATTTCAGATAGGTAGGGGTTTCAGATCGTAAGAACTGTAGATTTTGGTTTTGATATTCAAAATTTACAGTTGCTACAAAATACATTTTGTGACATGAACTCTGTCCTCCCTAAAGAACTGTAGGCCGTACTTTGTTGAGGGATATCAACCGAAGCTCGTGCCCTGGCGCAGAAATTTATTTAGATTGCCAGGCTAAAATCAACTTGTTTTTTTTGTGTGTGCGTGTGTGAACACGGCGAATGACGCAACGACGACTAGGTTTATAGACGACTAATCTGAGAAGAGCACTTAGGTCTTTATGACTGACTAATTTTTCAGTGGTTTGTCTGATTAAGCGTGAAACAAGAAAAGCTGGATAACAATTTACCACATTTGTGAATGGGCAAAATTTAGTCTCAGGATGCCGTTGCCCAGGGTAATCGCTCCCTTCTAAATCGTCTTTTAAACATTATCATTTTTGTCCCCAAATTGCTTGCGTTCTCTGTTTTGCTTGGGTGAAAACACTTTTGCACCTAATTTTATGGATGGGATACTCGTCAGGTTTGATGACAAGAAGTATTATGGTTACGCGGATTTTGGTAATGAATAACCCAGCCACAAAATTGCTTCCCGTAATTACGATATGTCTTCACAGGGGAGTAAAGTTACTTGCAACAAACGAGGAAACGTTTGAACACGAACTGAGAAGTATTAGTGCAAGTAGCTGGGACATTCTAGCCGTTTGTTTCTTTTATGCGGACTGCCGACATTCCACGAAATATTCAAGAAATAAATCGATTTAAATCTTAAATAATTTTCATATTATAATTTAGGTGAAAAACAGGTTTTTGAACTTAAAAACTCGGTAACAAAAACCGATATGATTTATTGCCCATTTAGTTGGAATAAATGCTTTTGTAGCCCAGTCAAAATGCTTTTGTAGACACTGAAAATTGTATTGGAATATTCTTCTAGACTCTGTTCGTAAAAGTGCGAATGCAGCGTTAGGTAAAGTTACAGTCTTTACGTCAGCAGTGACTAGGGCGTCTTACAGTGGGCGATAAAGAACGAAAATTTATATCCGGACACTTTGAAGTGGGCCATGCTTCAGTCATTATGAAAAAAATTAGGACTGTAGTGTATAAAGGCTAATTCTATTTTCCCGTTAGGCTTGTTGTCTTGCAGAACAATACTGTGGTGAGAATTCACTGCGCGATGGAACACCTCATCTTCGACAAACTATATTTCAGTTCACTTCATACTAGGAAATTTTGACAAACTGGACATATATCATGTGACCTGGAAATATGAAAGAGGTGCGCGAGTTCGGCCGGCTTTTAGTTCTGTCCTACACAGGATATTCATCAACAACTTCGATCAGAACATCCTGGAACGATATATTTACACCAGTCACCAGTTTTTGGTTGGGGAAACATTTAAGGTAAATTTATGTTTTGGACACCAAGAATGTAAGCACTGGTCGACCATTTTCAAACAACTCCGAGATTTAGCACCAGGAGGCCTTACATAGCTGTAGTATTCAACCGATTGATTGCCATTCAAATCACTTGGCGCAGCTGAATGTATGTAGGTAGTGCAGATCTAAACATGTTGCCGTAATCAATGTATATGTAATTGACGATCTGGTGATGTGTGTATGATAGCTGCGCCTCAAACAGACACCAGCAAATTGATTTTACATTCATCGGTTCTGTGCAGAACGTGTCTGCACTCATATCACTGATGTTGTAATAGTCCTCCACTGCCTTCTCCGCAAAATGGTAAACAATTAGAGACTCACGTCTCTCCATCATGTGCAGTGAGGGTTGAGCCCCGGCAATGGGACAAAAGAGGTAAGCGCTTTACCATTGGATCTAGCTTGACACAGCTGAATCAGCGCATTCAGTGTTCAGGCAACAGGAAGAAATTTTGGTCCAGTGTTTCCTAACTTCGACTAACGAGAATAACTGCGGCCGGATAAGAGGAGGAGGCGTTGTACGAGACTTATACAATTCCTACGAGCCATTCGGCAGCCTTAAACTAAGCAGAGATAAACTGTTGCCTTACCGGTCCATAGTAAAGTCATGCATGAGACAGTCATGTACGCAGTGTTCTTTAAAGGGCCGCACGTATATTTTGGTGGATTTCCTTAGGTAAAATAGATTGTTATGTAGTGATTAACCTTACCAGGGGAAGTTCTAGTTAAAAACAATCCACCAGGTATTTACAACCTACGTTTGCAGGTTTGCATATGCTAAAAAAGCATTTGATCCAGGCTCCTGAACTCCGTGTATTGAAGGTGGCGCATAAGTCGGTTGCCATGCAAACCAAACAAAGCCACATCAAAATGTATGCAAACGAATATAATACTACAAAATAGAATAAAACATGTGATCAATAGCCAGCTTCCATTGAGGGTGCACGGCATTCTAAAGGCAGTGGGTGACAAATTTCTCTCTCGTCCAACTCCCATTCTTACACCCTACTCGACTGCTTTATGCCAACAATACGCAGCTTCTTCAGTCCTGAGATCGAATTGTGCTTAACAAATATCCGGGCATAGTGGGGAATGGGGTATCTCGAGATATAGCTTCGGGGCAATGGTGTTTTGAGACAGTGTTATGAGCTATAGTACCTGCGATATAGTTAACTCAGAGTATAGAGTTGGTTTAGCACTAGTTTAAACGTCGGTTGGAGTTGCACATTCCTATGAACACCGCTAGATTGCTCTGCAATTTACACGCAAACTTTACGACGTGTCGTGTACAGTCTTTTCAGGCAAGACATTGTATGCTTGAAAAAAATCTGACTTCGTTACATACAGAGACGGGACGCACATAGTTTTCAGTCGATGGTCCTAATGTTTTCGTGCTATTACCTATAGTGTTGATTATCCACTCAAAAGAATAAACCAATGCAATGTAAAGTACGACGAAAACTGGCTACCTCGGACCACGTGAAACTTTATATGGCCTTTGCGTAGCATATTCAGCTGATGAATATCGTAACCAAGATACTTAGCTGGGACTCGGCTTTCTTCAGTTAAATCCAAATGAATTTGAAAATCAGTATGAATCTGGGATTTCCACTTTAAGATGGAGCGAGCAGTGTTCACCTACTGGGTTTACGTTGGTACAAAAGTAAGGAGCTATAAATCGCTGTTGAAGTTGTAAACCGAACGAAGACAGCTTCTGATCGGGTGATGGGAATTTACTTAACCGAATTCATTATTCGTGGGACGTACTTATTGTGTGGCCGTGACCGAGGAACTATTGATACGTTTGTGTAACAGTAGATACTGGTCTCTGATGTGCGACCTTTTTGCCTTGGGTTTGCTTTGTACCCAAATATGCCGCCAACGCAAAACCATCACTCCAGCAGCCGACCAACACGTGACGAAGATGTGTGACACTATATTCTGTTTGGCAGCAATTTAATCACAATATCGATCAGACGCTTGTGTGTTCAAGGCCGTGAAGTTTTGGTATCGACAGATAGGTAGATAGATAGATAGATAGATAGATAGATAGATAGATAGATAGATAGATAGATAGATAGATAGATAGATAGATAGATAGATAGATAGATAGATAGATAGATAGATAGATAGATAGATAGATAGATAGATAGATAGATAGATAGATAGATAGATAGATAGATAGATAGATAGATAGATAGATAGATAGATAGATAGATAGATAGATAGATAGATAGATAGATAGATAGATAGATAGATAGATAGATAGATAGATAGATAGATAGATAGATAGATAGATAGATAGATAGATAGATAGATAGATAGATAGATAGATAGATAGATAGATAGATAGATAGATAGATAGATAGATAGATAGATAGATAGATAGATAGATAGATAGATAGATAGATAGATAGATAGATAGATAGATAGATAGATAGATAGATAGATAGATAGATAGATAGATAGATAGATAGATAGATAGATAGATAGATAGATAGATAGATAGATAGATAGATAGATAGATAGATAGATAGATAGATAGATAGATAGATAGATAGATAGATAGATAGATAGATAGATAGATAGATAGATAGATAGATAGATAGATAGATAGATAGATAGATAGATAGATAGATAGATAGATAGATAGATAGATAGATAGATAGATAGATAGATAGATAGATAGATAGATAGATAGATAGATAGATAGATAGATAGATAGATAGATAGATAGATAGATAGATAGATAGATAGATAGATAGATAGATAGATAGATAGATAGATAGATAGATAGATAGATAGATAGATAGATAGATAGATAGATAGATAGATAGATAGATAGATAGATAGATAGATAGATAGATAGATAGATAGATAGATAGATAGATAGATAGATAGATAGATAGATAGATAGATAGATAGATAGATAGATAGATAGATAGATGGAAAATCATATAGATATTCAGAGTGGAGAATTAGGAGTAAGATAGATAGTTGTATGCGTGGATCAACTTCAGCCATAGTTTAATTGTTCACATGTTTTTCATTCTCCAACATAACTGTGACCTTGACCCTTGAACTTCAGCTGCTGCGTTTGCCGTTGCGTTTGAGTCTACTGGGTGGGTGGTCACCGGATTCGTAGTACACAGCTATTGTTTAGTATTCGATTGTCATGAAATCGTACCTGTTTTTTATGTCCACTGAAATAGTGGACAGTATTTTTTTAAATTTTTATTTTACATAATATTGCATGCTTTTTCCTGGTGACTGTGCCTCTAAACGCACCAAGTACATATGGTAAAATATTGACAGGCGCTTTACAAATTTTCCAGGTTTGGTGAACGAGCATAGTTTAAATGCAACCACAATCTACTGAAAAGGAAATGCGAACAGACTACTGTCGTGTGTTGAACTTGGAAAACGTAAGAAGAGAATTTCCAGTAAAACTAGCTTATGGACACTAGAAAATCACACCATACTTCAGCTGGACCGTTCTTCCAAAGAATGTGCATCCGAAAGGCAATTACGGAAAAGTGTCCAGTCTTAATTCCCACGGGTATTTGCAGTGTCAGCACCACCAACTCTTTTTCACGCCGGTGTGGTGTGGGAGGAACCCGCCAACTTCAGCTTCATTGCACTCTTCCGTAAAGCGTTTCAAAAGTGAGTTGCAATTCGCACTGTCGGTAATCAAGTCGGATGTGCCTAATGCCGTTTTTTTATGTCTCCTAATAGCCGATGAAGTGACTGTCTGCTGAACACTTGGCTCTGTTAAGTCAACAGATAACACACAAACAATCAGCTTAAAATGGAGAAAAAGGTGGACGATAAGTGCATCATCTGAGTCAAGTCTGACTTTTTGTACGAAACTGCTTAATTTTTTTTATAGAAATCTTTGCCTTTAGTCACGTTGAGACCTGAGCACAAAATGAACTCACCTCTATGTAAACGATGTTGGGTCATGTATGCTGATAATAATCACACCCATAGTATAAAAATTTCATTTCAGAAAATAAGTTCGATCGTACTGTTGAGCGCAACCCTAAATTCATGGTGGGAATGACTCGAAAATTTTGGAAAGCCATAATTATGTCACCAGCGACATTAAATGCCTTACACGCATCTGATAAGGATTACTTTCTTAAAACGTAGGCACTTTACAGGTGGTACAGAAACTGTGCCCGACAATTTTTCATCAAACAAACCCTCTTTGAATAATGCTCATCTCCATGCTGCTGATCCCAGAGGACACGTTGCATCTCTGAAGATGGTTATGAACGTGGCCCACAAATTCCGAAGCTCGTGACAAGCCTGCAGACCAGATTGTTGCTAACACTTGCACTGTTGAGGTTTTCAAGAATTCAGCCGAAATACGTTCTGTTCATTAGGGGTGGAAATGAAATGATCCGAACGTATATCAGCTTACCCTTAACCCACACTACATCAAGCGAAAAGTCAAGCGGATTTTTATGCTCTTCTGTTGTGAAGTTGTTCACCGTGAATTTTGACCTACTGATATTAACTAGTAAAATGCAATTCATTGCTTAAGTTAAAACGAATAACAGGCCCATGTCTTGGCCACCAGTGGATAGCCGAAGTTTGCTTGATTTGGCATTACGCAAAACCGGATATTAAAACATTATTTTGAAACAACTTTATCCAGCGTGAATTCCAGGTATTTTGTGGTGAATGTTTGTTACAATTCGGAACGCGGGTTATCAAATTTCGGAGTTTCACTACTGAGCAGTATGCAAATTTAACAAATCGTAACTTGTGTTAGGAAGGATTTGTGTAGAAGCGAATACTTTAGGAGGAGTGCCTTGGACAACTAGATAAGTCATCATCATCCGTACTGATATGCCGCGTCCTTCGGCAAGAAATATCTGTATGTCAACTCAAATGAGTAGACCTCATCATCCTCGGGAGTAAATATCAAACAAACATCATTCAGCATTACCTCGGTAAAGAGAGAATAATGAAGGGAAACGGTGGGCAATTATTCTTCATGATCTCCGGAAAAAACTATCGATTGCCCAGCGTTCACACCTAGAACGGGCAGCGAGGTAAACACATCTGAACATCGTGCACGTTATCTAGGAATACCATCCAAAAAGTACAGATCGGCAGACTTATTTTAGCTAGGAGTTTTGGTAAGAGGGTTACCTTATCTGCAGAGTAGGTTAACATTACTGATTGGTGAGAAATACTGATTGCCGTTAAAGAGAAGCAGAAGACGAGTATCGTTACCTTTATTTTAAGAGTCTAGACCATATCCGGTGAAACAAGACGCCAAATTGTGCTGTGAATCAATGGGGGATAGTTAGCACTAGACTAAGTGTGCCCAGCGTCGTGTCAGAAATGTGAATAGCTATTTGTTTAGTGCGTGCTACAAATAAACATTTTATTACTGAAAGTTCTTATCGAGTTGGACACTCTCGCTGTTGAAGAGTGTTCGGGCGACTGGCAAAGACTCACCTGTGAAATTGGGGGGCTACAACAATATAGGTAAAAACCCGGTGCATCAGCAGAGTAATCACCTACTGTTTTCATTCTGGAGAATGAATGGACAACAAGCGCAGTCCCTGCATTGCATTATGTTTTCGAATCTCAGGAGTGCAGTAGTACCATGAAACTTTCATAAGAACTGGTTTCTGACCCAATAAAGTCTAAGCTTAATTCATCAGGTCCGAAGGAATTCGCAGTGCGATATATCTGTTGCTTCACGCAGAATAAATTTTCAGTGAATATGGGCTGAATTTTCAATAGACGTTTACTGCGCTCTCAGTGGCAAGAACGGAAAGACATATCCGCTGTGGAGTGTAAACAAAGAACAATGAAAGAAAAGCGTCAAGGCGAAGAAACAAACCTTTCCTGTTGTGAAGTTGTTCACCGTGAATTTTGACCTACTGATATTAACTAGTAAAATGCAATTCATTGCTTAAGTTAAAACGAATAACAGGCCCATGTCTTGGCCACCAGTGGATAGCCGAAGTTTGCTTGATTTGGCATTACGCAAAACCGGATATTAAAACATTATTTTGAAACAACTTTATCCAGCGTGAATTCCAGGTATTTTGTGGTGAATGTTTGTTACAATTCGGAACGCGGGTTATCAAATTTCGGAGTTTCACTACTGATCAGTATGCAAATTTAACAAATCGTAACTTGTGTTAGGAAGGATTTGTGTAGAAGCGAATACTTTAGGAGGAGTGCCTTGGACAACTAGATAAGTCATCATCATCCGTACTGATATGCCGCGTCCTTCGGCAAGAAATATCTGTATGTCAACTCAAATGAGTAGACCTCATCATCCTCGGGAGTAAATATCAAACAAACATCATTCAGCATTACCTCGGTAAAGAGAGAATAATGAAGGGAAACGGTGGGCAATTATTCTTCATGATCTCCGGAAAAAACTATCGATTGCCCAGCGTTCACACCTAGAACGGGCAGCGAGGTAAACACATCTGAACATCGTGCACGTTATCTAGGAATACCATCCAAAAAGTACAGATCGGCAGACTTATTTTAGCTAGGAGTTTTGGTAAGAGGGTTACCTTATCTGCAGAGTAGGTTAACATTACTGATTGGTGAGAAATACTGATTGCCGTTAAAGAGAAGCAGAAGACGAGTATCGTTACCTTTATTTTAAGAGTCTAGACCATATCCGGTGAAACAAGACGCCAAATTGTGCTGTGAATCAATGGGGGATAGTTAGCACTAGACTAAGTGTGCCCAGCGTCGTGTCAGAAATGTGAATAGCTATTTGTTTAGTGCGTGCTACAAATAAACATTTTATTACTGAAAGTTCTTATCGAGTTGGACACTCTCGCTGTTGAAGAGTGTTCGGGCGACTGGCAAAGACTCACCTGTGAAATTGGGGGGCTACAACAATATAGGTAAAAACCCGGTGCATCAGCAGAGTAATCACCTACTGTTTTCATTCTGGAGAATGAATGGACAACAAGCGCAGTCCCTGCATTGCATTATGTTTTCGAATCTCAGGAGTGCAGTAGTACCATGAAACTTTCATAAGAACTGGTTTCTGACCCAATAAAGTCTAAGCTTAATTCATCAGGTCCGAAGGAATTCGCAGTGCGATATATCTGTTGCTTCACGCAGAATAAATTTTCAGTGAATATGGGCTGAATTTTCAATAGACGTTTACTGCGCTCTCAGTGGCAAGAACGGAAAGACATATCCGCTGTGGAGTGTAAACAAAGAACAATGAAAGAAAAGCGTCAAGGCGAAGAAACAAACCTTTCAACTAGCGAAATACAATCATTTGCAAACAAATTTGGTTTTGCGAGAGACTCACCTGGAACCCAGCTGAATCTCCCGTTTGTGATGTTTCCAGGCAACTGAATGTGCTGCACCAGACTGCCTCATGTTCCAGTTGCTACGATATTTGAGCTATCGCGATACATGTATATTCGTAATGCCTTCCAATTCGTATATCTAGTCTCCAGAAAGCCGCACTAAGGGAAGGAAACATGATACTGTTTGATCGCGGAGGTTATCGGAATCCGAATGCTTATACATGCGTGCTACATTCGCTGCCAGTGTTGTCGGAAGCGTTCAGTGCATTTTCTTCCATAAAATTGCAATGTGAGAAAAACCTATGTAGAAGCCCCATTACTGCATCCTTTATGCAGATGAATTTGGCAGCGAAAACAAAAGAATCCTGCTCACACGATGTTTGGTCTCATCAGATTTTCGAAAGTCGATCAAACCATGGTCATTTCTGCTAATTGCGTTAATTTACCATTTCACGCACTAATGGACATGCATCAACCATACAAAAATATTTTCAGCACTCGGTGTTTCCCATTTATCAACGAACTGCTGCTGCGCCTACACCTGTAGTCGCCATAATCTGTCTGTATTTGATTTTATTTATATCCAGTTCACTCACACCTGTTTCTATGCGCATGAGTGATCAGGAATTTTGTCCTTAGTTACAATGTCGTGTTATTCTACTTGTCTGTTCTTTTTCTGCTGTCTTCTTCCATCCGTCGAAGTAGCTCACGTTAAAATATTTCCGTTTACCGGTCATGACTGAAATATTTGCCAATTGGCATTCTGATCCGAAAACTGTTCCATCCTAAATTTGGAAGGACCAGAATGAAACGCATCGCGTTATTTAAACTAGTCAAAACAGGCATCTGAGCAAGATAGTTGCTAGCCCGGCTGTCAAGAAATGAACTTATTGTGACTCAATCGTAACGCGCACCTTTTGATCCAATGAATGTTCTCGAAACCAATAAATGTTGAGGCGCGAGTACTTTACAGCAGTTTGTCCTTGTTTAGAATCGTTAGCAGTGCGCACTTCATGATCTGCGACATTCCGGCCCGTTGTTATACCATGAGCTGCTGAAAAACAATGTGATTAGCTCTAACGTCTTTTTTCTACCTGATGTCCGCGTGATCGAAGTTGATGAATGGGCGAAAGTTATCAATAGGTTTTTTTTTGATGGCGCGGATCATCAAGACAGAACAATAATTAGTGCTGAATTTGGTTCTTCGCATTTTTCCCTGTGTTCGCTGTCTGACAGCTCCCTTTCTCCCGAAGCCGGCGCGATCAGAGTCCTGTGTAAAAAAGCTTAGCCATGCAGAAGCTTTTTTCAGAGCAATCACTCAGTTAGTGCGCGTCCCCTGACAAGACAATAAAGCCGCCTTATTGAGTAATCAGATCAGTCCAATCTATGATGCTTGTTAATTTAGGGAGCTAGAAAGTTGGTCTTGAATTCTTTTGCTCATTGGATTAGGGAAGCGGTTACAAGATATATCCTTGAGGGATATCAGTACACATGTACCTGGCTTTTAATGCGAAGTACGATAGCCCCTACTGCACTTCATGCACAATTTAGAAGTTCAGATATACTAAGCTGCCACAACGCCTCTGGACATAGGCTGCTAAAAGCGTCTTGTTTTAACGAAGTGAGTATCCCAGACGTACAAACGACAAGTCAGGCTGCTCAATGCAGGCTTTTGTCATTCGCTTCACCATTTCTTCAGCCCCGACTAAGGACCACGTAGGAGAATAATCCTAGGAACTTAACTTTGGTCATGTTATCCCAGGCTTGAATCTGACTACTGCTGTGCATGCCGGCCGATCAAAATGTCTTGAAAAATCCTACTCTGCGCACAAATTTTGCTGATTTTCCGAAATTAGTGGCTACTTTTCATGCTACAGGCGACTGACCTTATTACAGAGACAATTTTGACGGGATTACGCGATTTCAGGACATTTTGGGGCATCAGAATATTCACTGTGGAAAGAAACTAGAGGAAATCTAATCTACTCAATTTTTTCTCAGCATTACTGGCACCACAATTTGACTACTGCTGCTATGCTTAAATGATCGTTTTCTGCATCAATTTGTACCCACTTCAATAGAGAATGATGCTGAATGATGATGAATGATAGAAGTAGGAGTTTTCCACCAAAACTGATGTATGTTTGTCAAATCCTAAGAAGTCTTTATGTGATATCGGAAGGCCGCTCACCACTTAAAACACTAGATAGCATTGGAAACTGGTAGTGGGTTATCGAAGAGGTGTCAGCAACTTTATGCGTAGCGTGTTCTTGGAAGTAAATACGAATGTGTGAGGTGAAAATGTGGTGTCCTCTATGATGCACTGTGCGTAAACTGCCCCTCTCGGTGACACCACGCTTGACATCTTCGGGTTGCTCTAGTCTGCGGTTAACAACAAGCTGCTCGTCATTCGTTTATGCATAAGCAACGGGCAAGTTCTGGCAGTTCCTCTGCTGCAGTTTTGAGCAAAATATCTACCTTGTGTAAAATCTGGTCTGATAATCACCTGGTTCGTTGCGTCGGCACTTCGACGTAACATAGATCTGCGTGAAACCTCATACGTGTTTACCCTGCTAAGATGCAGAACCACAAATTTCGACACATGGTGCTGTGCGTGGTGTCTATTGCCTATCAAAGTTTTGTCGCGTCAAGAATTGGCTAGCCTTGAGTCGCACTCGGTTCCGAACGAACAATTTGTTTTGAAACCTACTATGCTTTTACTGAGCGAGTTACAGTTGATTCTATACAGAGAACCCGGCGTGGTCAGTACCATTATTAAGATTGCCAGTCATTCAGATGGAGTTTTCATTTTTCACGCAATAAGACCAGGAATGAAATGAATCCGCAAAATTCACTCCTATCAGTAAGTACCCTGGTTTCATGGAGAATAAAATCACTGGGTTATTACGTCTAACTTGCTCCTTACGTGGAATTTCCACGGAAACAAGAGATATCACAAGACGTAAAATGTGGAAAACCGTCGAACTTGTTTCTATTATTGTTTTTTTAGGTGATAGCCTATTACAACATAATCGCGTTATAGCGAAGCTCAAATGTAAGCAACTTGCAGTTATATTTCCATTCTTTTTTAAGAAGCATAACTATTTTTCGTGCTCAAGTGTTCCTCACAAACTGTCTTTTTTATTTAGGCGTTGCAGTCACCGGAAACATTGTACAACCGGCTGGCTGGGTTGTTGTCAGGAAGATGCAGTGTACAATCATTTAACGGAGAAAAAAAGCCAACGCAAGGTTGTCCTCAAGATTGCCAAAATATACGCTGGATTTTGATCGTCTTTTTAGTGTACAATCATTTAACGGAGAAAAAAAGCTAACGCAAGGTTGTCCTCAAGATGGCCAAAATATACGCTGGATTTTGATCGTTTTTTTATTCGTTTTGATGAAGGAAAGAAAGCCTTTGTCACAAATCGTTTATCAGCAAACACCAACTAAATAGGTACAAACTGTTGGACAGGCAAAGTAAGCATCTCATATGCAACTTGTTTTCAAAAAACTGAACATCCTCACGCGTCTTCTCGAACTTTCGTGCGTATTCGTTGTCTTTCACGCAGTTGTAAAGGAATGACGCAAAGCATTCCCAAAAGTTCCGTAATAAACCCCACCTTCTATTGGACGCGGGGCGGAGATTCCAGAGAGCCACATCCTACTCGCATGACTCATCAGCAGTAGAACCCGGTACAGTGGAATGAGGTCACGTGCTACGTTGCACATGTTGACTTTATGGGTTTACCTACCAACATCAAGCTACGAGTTCGTTGCAGTCTTACCGGAGTGAATTTTCCGGGTAGACGCGAGAATGTGAAAAACTGGACTGTTTTTGGAATGGTCCGTCTTAAAATTTTCCGATTACTCTAAACTGTTCACTTCTGTTAGAAATTAGCTTACAGGGCGGCAAGCAATATTACTGATACTCTATTAATTTGGCACTACAGCATTGCTACTTGCATCAGTTTTTCTACGTGCGAACTCACTCGACACGACAACAATCATCAGCGTCGTTTCTGCATGATTGTGTTCCTGGCTGCTCTGTTCGATTTGAAAGGGAATATAAAATACTCCCATGTGAGCTCGTGGTTGTAACATGAACCTACCGAATTGCCTAGCCTACTAAAATGCCGTAGGCAATATCGATGTGTGGTGAGGTGCATTTATTTGGAAAATACACATAGATGCCATCGATACTTTTCATAAAATTTGCTTTAAAATCCAAGTTTTATAAAATGCTCTCTGTATCGAAAGGCTGTTATTTTGAGCAAACTTCATCAAGTGTGGAACCGCCTGAGTATTTACTCGAAACGCCCCGTCGTCATTTGTTACCTACATGGCCTTGAGCTTGAGATAACTCAGTGATGTAGGCTTGGCTTCGCTAACCCGGAAGTTCATGGTCCAAAACCAACAGCAGTATCTCTACTGCATCTGTCTAGGCTTCGGTAACCTGACAGGATTTAAACCTTCGTGGCTCTTTGAGGTGCACGTCGTCTGGTTACCAAAAGCGTACTACACGTGACTGATTGCTTTTTAAAATTCATTTTTGTCTACGTTGTATACTGAAACTGATATCCGCAGGAAAGTGAGGTGGATACACGACTGTCACAAAAAAATACCTGCATAGTATTGATGATCGGTGGAAATTCCTTTTTTGTTTTCAGTTATATACTATGTGGGTGTGCTTATCTACTTTTTTGGATCAGATGCACTTACTACTTGTGGTTATCAGGAGGGAATTCGCAGTTCACCGAGTCTCATGGTACACATTGTTAGACGCTGGATCACACTGCAACCGCGATCGATGGGTAGTTGTGTAAACAGATTTCATTTTTAATCCACGCTAGCCCAAAGCACCTAATCCATAGCTGAAATATTTATATAAGCCCCATGTTTTCTGATACACCTCAACTGGCGGGTGGACAGTTTGAACACATTAGCCAATCAACATCTATGCGGGTTAGGTTTGCGTTTCCTACGAAGCAACGCTTACTCAAATGCGTTTAGCCTAAATGACAAAAGAAGATAAGCTGTTGCTTTCCAATCCTAATGAACGAGATTAAAATGATCTATTAGATAGGACTGACCATACTGGCAATATGAGTAGTATTCATCCAATTGACTGGAATTTCAGAATAATGGAAAATTAAGTGAACAAAACACATGCGATTGAGGAAACAGTTTCTGCATCGTTATGTCACATGAAATAAGCAAGCCACTCTTGAACGCAAGCGCTGTACTGACGTTAACGTATCCCGATTATATGGTCTGCGTAAACCGCGAAACCCCCACCCTGTAGCCAAATTTCCGGCTGGTTTGTTAGAGAGTAGTCTGAAGAATTCAATCAATTTTGTCAAACGAGTAAAATGAATGAGATATGTTTCCAAAATTTCTATCTTCCTGACTTCGTTTTATTCACGAAAAGGCGCAACAGATCGTAAACCGTCAGAGTTTTCAGCCATCAGATGAGTAGTATCTTCGTCTCGGAAAAAACAGTAGTATCCAAAATATCGCAACAAATAAGACAAGAAGCGTTTCGTGCAGCACAGTCAGGTGTACGAAATTATAAACAAGAAACTTTTCTGATATTCAGTTGTCCGTCGTTAAAACCAACTTATTTTTCAAGTAATTGTATGTAGACAACATTTTTGTGCACGGACATTTCATGTTTTGCAGCGGAATAATCGACGAAGCATGAAAACGCGGATAAATTTTTCTAATCCAGGTTCAGACGCCAAAGTGGGACGGCTTGACGTCGGATCAGTGCTCAGACAACATGTTCCAAACAAGCGGATACAAATAGAGTAGATTGCAGCCTATCAAAACGGTACGTTGATTGTAGTTTATTCCGTGCTTACATTTCAGTTGTATGGTCAGGCACTAAATTTAGGGAACTATTTTATACTTGACTTTTATTGAGGAGAAACTATTGTTTCTTATTTTCTCAGAATGCAGAGTCTATCGCGTTTGAAACTCCGCTACAAACATAACATGGTCAAAGGCAATGGGTTGGTAAATAACGGAAGAAGTCGGAAGCTTTGATGTTACGAAATATAAAAGCAGACAGCTTGCCTTCCCCGAAAGGCAAAGGAAGCTGAATTGGTCTAAAAATATCTCATAGATTTCAAAGAATTTACCCGCATGCAGAGAAGAAGGAAATTGTTTTTTGTTCGTCCTTTGATTAAAATGTAAGAAACTCGAAAAATGCTAGGCTGTGTCACCCCCAAAAAACTCCAGAATGAAGGATATCCATGGTATCCAATTGTGACTAATGGCTGCGCCAAAAATAATGAATTTTAGCTGGTGAATATTCTTTTCAATTCCATGGGCTTCGTAAGAACAAAACATTCAAGAAGAAAGAAAAGAAAACTTTCAGCTAGAATCATCTTTGAAGGGATAAACTCTTATGTCGAAACAAATACGTCTGCGTGGTGCACAACTGTAGGATTTTTTTCGATACTACTAAAAAACGAGAAGTAACACTGGCTCTGAGTGAACAAAAGATATTCTTGACTTGACTTCGTTTTGATAATTGACCCGAAATACGCGAAACTAGAGACTGTTAAACGGGTATTGGGTCGAAGATTTTGCGGTTGAAGTAGGACGTTGATGGATGGTAAAAAATCGATATTATTTGAGTACCACACACTTAAGTTTGTCCACATTTTCGCAGTAGACTAAGCAACCGTGATGTGGGCCATGCTTGATCCAGGTTTCAATGAAAGTTGAGCGTTCATGCTGCCCGACTAAATCTATTTTTTGTATCACCGCACTTAAGTCAAAACATTTTAGACAGGCATCTAACGCTCAAGCTCGCACAGAAGGGCATAGTGTCGATCGTGGGGACCGCCGCGATTTCAGAAATATTTGAATGTTCTGAAAGCTTTCTCTACTGTTTTTCGGCTTTTGGTACACTTTTTTCCTGATATTTCACAGCGACAAGACTATTATTCTGTTTTGTCCTATTCAACTTTAAAAAGTTGCCAATTGATTGGCTGGTGTTCCTGAACGCCGCTTTGTCTGATCGTTAGGGCCTACTTATGGGTTGACTCATAATCCAGTATGCGGGTTAGCGGTGTACATAAGTTCTCGACACCAATATCCTAAAATGTACTTTTAACAACTTCAGAGCATTATACAGTAGAAGCAACGCTAAAGTGCAAATTGTACGAACAATTCATTGAAGATTTATGGCCAATACTTATCACCAGTCAAAAGTTAGAATCCAAATTCCAACTTGGAGAGTTGTGGTGAGGATAAACATAGAAACTATCGACTCTCGTTTTCGCTACGAAACAATAAAATGCTTCTCACGGCAGGGCTATGTGGAAACAAATCCCAAGCTTTGCCCAGCTACTCACAAATACCACCGACAGACCCCAAATGAAACAGTTAGTTCTCATTATCTGGGGTTTTATATTGTGAATGTTGGCGGTACAATTTTCTTCTACAATATTTCGCCTGCTAGTGGCTAGTTTTGCAGAGAGATGAACACGAGCCTCTAATGGATAAGTTTTCGAATACCGTAAGTGGTGTGAGGGAAAATTCCTGAGCCCCATGGGTTTGTTGCCTGCTACGCACGGAGTTGCTTTCCAGTTTAAATAAGTTCTGCAGCGTAATGAACCATGATCTTTTGGAGTGCGCATTATTGTTATAACCTAAGCATCACTTCTGTGCATTATGTAGGCTCCTACCAGAGGAGGACCGAAAAGGGCAAAACCGATCATGAACTGTCGATGAGTTTTCAGCAACCTAGTGAAGGGTTCTTTTTACGAAAGTACACTCTCGAATACCGTACCAATTGAAACATGAGGCGGCCTTTTTGCAGCACATTCAGTTGAAGAACATCATAAACGGGACATTCAATGGAGTCCCTCGTGACAACTGAATTGATATGCAAACGAGTGTATTTGTCGAAATCTGTCCAATTTGCGTTCAAGAAGGACTTATGTCGATGGAAGCTCGGGGACTGCGCTTACGTGATCAGTCCCAAGAAGAGCAAAGCTGGTCATGAACTGTCGAAGAATTTTCAACAAACTTGTGATTAGTTGCCCTTGTGATAGATAGACTTCTCTATGAATTGGTCATCGTATCAGTCTTTCTATCAATGGGACTCACCAGACAGGTGTGAAACAAGTTGTATTCATCTGCATCTTAAACTTTGAAATTCCGATTTAATTTGAAATACGGGCCAGTCAGCGAATCTGCTGAACATACATTTCGTGACTTCCTTTCATGTTTCTTTCTCCTCGCTTAAAGCAACCTTGCCTTACGGTTGAAACGTTTCTAGCAAAATCAGTTACGTATTTTAACCATAAGCAAAATTTGGTTAACTGGTACGCATTCTGTGAAGGTTCGATGATGGTGGTCTGATGTTCAAAGCAAGAAAACCTGCTTAAACTGAGGACTGCCAAGGAATGCCAAGAATCTCGAAGGTTGACAAACGCCTCAAGCTGACGTCTATGTTGTACAATCTGCAAAATGAATTAACTAACTCTTTTCAATCCAAATCGATCAGATAAGTGTATGCTTATTTTGAATAGAAGGCGAATAGCCCTGAGTTACATGTGCCCGTCTTAAACAACGTCATTCGTCATACTTCTTAGTCCACAAGTGATATTTAGCAAAATCCTGGGTGCGCATTCGCTAGGAAGGAATGGTGTACAACATAATTAAAATGGAAGCACAGTGTGTTTAAACGTCTTTGGGTTGGAGTAATTATAGAATTGCAAATCATCCCGTCTTGATCTGGCAGGAGCAGTTTGTGTCTCAAGTTTACATGCTGGTGATTGTGTTGACCAATAATTATGACTCCGATGTCCTCCCAGTGAAGTCGAAAGCTCCCAGTTTGAACGTGGGTACTGGTGAAAGGAAGAAGGCCTTTGCTGTGGATTTGTTTATTTGAGAAGGCCAACTGAACAGTTACAGACTATTGAACAGGGGAGCAAAACTCTCATATGCATCTCGTTTACAAAACTGAATATCCACCTTCTCCTTGAACGCGTCTTCCTGAACTTTTTCTGGATATTCATTGACTGCTACTCAACTGCAAGCAAATGCTACAAAGAGACTCCACAAATTCCGTAACAGATCTCACTTTTCAAGAGACGCAAAGCGGATTTACGAGAAGACGTGCTACTCACATGCCGCATCAGTAGTATCCACCGTTACACCGGTAGCTGGCTATAAGCCTGCGTTTTTATGTCACACTCCTCAACCCTCGGTATTGTCAGGCTAGACGGTCTCTTTCGGACAGTCCGCATTTTGCGACTTATACACGGCAAACTATTGGGTAATTTTAGTCGTTTTTTGGTATAAAGGCCGAATCACATTACCTCTTGCATTTCCACATCTGAAAGATGCAAACCATCAAAGATAAAGGAACTTCCATTTATGCATTTTCCCTTTTCTGTCTGTCTGTCTATCTTGGACAAGTTTATAGCACATAAGTTTCCAGACGATACTGGGCGTTACTGGTGTATGACTTTCAAGCGATGATTATGGAATATTCCGAGCAAAAAAATCCTTCAGCCGGAACAACCTGCGGGTTCGATATTTCCCTAAATTTCTATCAGCAGGATTCACAGCATCTTTGCAAATTGCGATGCTCATAAACGACTTATTCATTTGATGAATCTACACAATCCAATAGTAATGAAATCGTTTTTTGTCTGTCGATGAAGTCCATTTTATCGAAAAAAATTCACTCAGTCTACAAATTTTTATTAAGTTTTGCAATACTAGATTTTTGTCCACCAAAAAGCTAAAAATCGGCTACGTGCACAAGATGAAAATTGATTTTTAATCAAAGGAATTATGTGTGTTTTTTGCATTCCGAAATATCACCAGTTGATCAGTAGATTTACTCAATGGATCAACAGTAGGTGGGTCTGAAGATCGTGGATTTGCAAGAATGCAGAAAATCTGCGTAGATACCAGCTGTTTCGTGTTTTGTAGATTGCATTTCGGCTAGGAAAGATGCGGATATTTTTATTGCATTCTAGCTGGCACCATTCAAATGACTGTTGATCATTCCTGACAATATGTAAAAATGTTCTTGTTAGCTTTCGGTCACCTCAAAATACACGACAATCACCATGTCACTTATCGGAAGTTCTATTTAAAAGCATGAGCGGATTATGTAAGCCTTGATCAAAGTGCCTGTTTCCTCTCTATTGAGACTAATCGGGTAGGACCAGGTGAATCAGCAGAGTACTGGTCTAGTGGTCAGAGCGTGAAGTACTCAGGTTTTTAATATACACTTGTCAGAGTCTTCATTTTATGTTGGCCACGACGGTCGGTGAATCCAAATGCCTCTGAGATTGCAAACACCTTTTTATCATTTAACAACTAAAAGTAATCTATGAGTAAATAAAAATATTAATTATTATAAATATAACTGTAAAGAATGATACGAACAAAATGCCCATCCCGCAAAACCCCACAACTGCAACCAAAATGTCGCCCAGTGGCTTACAAGCTCGTGTGACGCTACCTGACTGGGAAGTCCTGACTGGCCGGTCAATCGGTCGTCACAACCAGGACAGTTACTGGGTCGTCGTTCGATGGGTCGGGCTCATCAATCACATCGCTCAAGTGTGAAAATTCAGATGCGTCTAACCTGCGTTGGTGGAGCAGTGGTAACACGATCGCCTCGCATGTCAGATTTTCGGGGTTCAAATCCCGGCACGGCCATTGGGTATGCACTGCTGATGACCTCTAATAAGGGTGAAACTCGAGTCCATTGCTTCCCTTCGGTGTGGCCTTGCCGGAATAATTAAGCCAGAGCAGGAGAACGGCCGTTCATGCGAGAGTGGTGGGAATATGAATGAAAATAATCTATAGAGATTAAAACCGGAGTTAAGCGACAAATTTGGCATATTTTTCCAAGTGATTTGGATGAACTGGATGTAGGTTAAGGCTTACTAATCAGTAAATTAATCAGTAAATATGCTTGGACCACTTTCTTTGTGAACGTGTCAACGGAGTACACTTCAGCTAAGCAGGTCAGGGAAATGTAGCGGGAAATGTTCAAGGTTTAACTTCAGTTTAAGTTTTTCACCAAAATACACAGAGTCTCACGTTCTGTAGGGTTATATGAGAATCAGAAACTATTTAAAAAGCCCGTTTGGGCGAGGACTGTTTGAAGCAATTACAGTGAAATTGAGAAGGCAATTTTGTCTGTTTATTAAAGGAAAATGAGCATATGGACAGCCTCAGGTTGAAACGTAAATCCTCGATCATGGCATAGAGAAGATGCTGGTAAACTATCTTTTAGAAATATTCAGTTTTTCACCCGTTTTTCAACTTGTTTTTAACCAGGACGGTATTTTGTTTATAGGTTACATTTCGCTCATGAACAGATGGGCTGTGTGTGGTTAGACGAGGGAGACTACACAAGCACGCGGTCACTTTGATGGATGTTTGTTTACAGCCTATCATCGCTCGCGGCAAGAAATATGTTCATCCGTGATGGTGCATCAGTTCACAGTGTGTTTATGACTCACAGGGTTTTCATTCCTATCTCATCAGAACCTACGTTTAATGTCGATAAGTTGCAATTAATTCCTGTCTAATTTGGCGTAAAATTGAGCGGACAAAAAGAAATGGTGATGCGCTCCTTAACGAAACTTTGCTCTGTAGAGACAACCCTCATGGGACTGCAATGGTCAGAGGTGACTGGTCTCTCTCATTGCTAAAGCACTTATTCAAGCGACACCAAATTTTCAAAGAAAACCTTGTAAATCGGTTGGGACAATCAGATCCAGAAAACTGAGATGTTGCATATCCCACGTCAAAAACAGATGACGGGAATCTTTCAGCGTGTGTCATCCGCCAGACAAACATAGCTACCGCGGATTGGTCATGACATGTACAGATCCAATTATAGAAAGGGTTTCTTCATTCAGCTGTTGGCTTTCAAGCCTGTATCCTTGTGATTTTCATGACTCCACAACCGGGTGTAATGCTGGACGAAAGTACTTCCAACTGAAACGCATAAAGTTTATTCACTACGATTCTAATCCTTACTTTTGGATAATAATTCTACGATTTTCCGTTCCACTCTGAATTTCTAACACACTGCTAAGTTCCCTTCGATCCGTTTGGTTTTCATGAGCAGCGGACGCTTCGTTGGCCCGTATTGTTCGATTTCATTCTACGAGAAGATGTCTTACGAAAGTGGCAACCTTGACCTTAAACTGCTCACCGTCTGGAAAGTCGGTCGGAGTAAATCCGACCAATGAAAAACCACAGCAAATTGAGCTAATCAGGCAAATCTTTGAATTAGGGAAGAAATTCGTATGGGCATCCTTTCACACCGGCATAAGAAAATTACACTGATAGTTCCTTATGTTCTCCAAAGGAGACCGACCAAAATCAAGTTAAATGAGGACCTTCAATTTAACACAATCAGGTAGAGTTTTTTCATATAAAGTTAAGCCTGTAAAAGGGAGCTGAGATTTCATCACTGTAAACTGGAAGACATTAGTTAAATTTCGCTAGCGTCAGAGTGCATAAAGGTTTTTCCAGTAAATCTGGCGTTAGAAAGGAAAAGTATTGAAGACGCCCAACTGATACAAATCCAGTTCTTTAGCTTGGTTTCTTTGCGTTATTTTAAGTGATAAAACTAAATATCCACACTTTTTCAGGCATCCTGGTTACCCTTATGAATGACTAAACTTCCAAAGACTGCTCACTTCCTTATAAATACGATGATTCCTAACCTAACGATGTGAGCATTCGAACGAAATCAAAACTTTGCATGATTCTGTTGGATGACACTGACTATGGTAATTAGGGCCATATAATTTCGAAGATTCTTCCAGTTAGTCACCAAACAAGTGAAGTATTGTCTTAAACTATTTTAAATGTTGCATTTGGGGTTTTGCGGGATAAGTATTTTGTGCATATTCATACCCCTCTCGTTTGGACGGTCGTCCTCCTGTTCTGGCGTAATTATTCTAGTGAGTCCACACCAAAGGGAAGCACTGGACTCGAGTTTCGGCCACGGGCACGGGCACTGGATATGCACTGCTGATGAGCTCTAATAAGAGCGAAACTCGAGTCCAGTGCTTCCCCCTTTGGTGTGGACTCACCGAAATAATTACGCCAGAACAGGAGGACGACCGTTCAAACGAGAGTGGTGTGAATATGAACAAAATACCTATCCGACAGAACCCCAAATTTTCATTTAGTCATCGGTTTACAGGAGTAGTGGTAACACGCTCGCCCCGCATGTCAGATGTCCGGGGTTCAAATCCCGGCACGGCCATTGGATATGCACTGCTGATGAGCTCTAATAAGAGCGAAACTCGAGTCTAGTGCTTCCCTTCTTTGGTGTGGACTCACCGGAACAATTACGCCAGAACAGGAGGACGACCGTTCGAACGAGAGTGGTGTGAATATGAAAAAAAATATTTTAAATGACCTTCAGGTTCAGGCATCAAACCGATGTTGCTTTTCTTCTAAATATTTTGTGCAACCGACAGAAAGTATCACTGCTGAGGCGTAAATTACTTTCTAAGTTGAACGTTAACTGCTCACGTTTTGGCGTGCAACGGGGTAAAGAATCCCACAGGACACTACGATGAGCTAAAACGTTTCAAAGTGCAAACGTTGTTTGTTAGCCGACATTTTCTTCTACACCGGAAATTCCAAGATTCTCACCAGACAATTTTGTCTCTACAATTTTCAAGAGCGGTAAAATTCCGGCAAGATAAATTAAATATTTCTATAATTTGAAAAAATTTCCTTGGTGATTGTTCAAATCTATAGCACCAAGCCTTAAAAAGACACAAAGTGTTTAGCGTAACAGACTCGTTCAGTTCGGCCAAGTATGAACCGTAGATGTTCAATAGGTTTTAAAAATAGCTCTCGCTGGATCACGTTTTTTACATTTAATTTTGTGCATTGAGTGGCTAAAGGAATATTTTTACTGCTGCTAGCCTGTGACTATTCAGCCTGTCAGTCCGTCCTTTGTTTGACAAGTTTTTAGGGGTAATTAGTTTGTTCATCGGAGCTGTTCATTAGCACTTGCAACGCCGCAACATAGACTCCGATGGCTAAGAGGTTAAAAACGCCTCAACGGTTCAAACAATATTAATACATTTAGATGCTTGTGAAGTGTTACCGTGCAAGGTTGTATTTCGTCAAAGCCGAAAGCATAAAAGGAACTTGCCGAACGAACACAGTTTACAAGGTTTATTACCAGCCAATGCAACATGTGCATCACTCGCAGGGTGCTAGATATTTCAGTATATTCTGGGAGGATTAATGCGAGTTTTATAAAGAAATGCTAGCTTGTCGTATAACCGAAACTGTTAGAACATGCCATTACCTTTTTCGGGATAGAAGCATTCAGGTATCCCAAGTATGTCAGTTAGTGCACGTTGTTATTCTGGTGGCTAGTAACCTGCTTCTTGCTGACTTGCGAAAATGTCGGACCGAGATTACATGCCCTAGTTTTTCCACTGCCAAAAGCGCGCATCAAACAGATGTAGAACGGGCCTCTGGCATTCGATAGTGGCTCCATGTCAACCAATCGCAGCCTGTGAGATTCCGGCTGCCATCAATAGTTGAGGTGTTCTCACACTGCTTGTGTACTGAAAAAACTCTTGCAGAATTAAAATTGGTACTCCATCATCATCATCGTCATCATCATCATCATCATCATCATCATCATCATCATCATTATCGACTGCATGACGTTCAACACCGATGCTTCGCTGCCATACAACCATGGTTTACTTGCGAGCCTTATTGCGAAGAAAAGAATAAAGGTGGACGGAGAAGGGAATTTGTCTATCATCTGATTATATATTTTTATTGGACCATTTCCTTATCTGCTATATAAATTGCTGTGTATCATCTGGAAAATCAAATAGACAAATAAAAAAGAGGCATTTATGTCGTAAATTTTATTAGTGGATTGAGTGGTTGAAGACTGGATGTGGTTATGTTAAGCTTCTGGATTTTGTCGGATCTTTTTTGTATTGCTCGTCCCTTACACACTAAGCCCACGTAACACGGCTGAAATGAGGAAAATGCCAGCGGACCTTCTCCTTGTTGTCATCTTTCCATTTACGTCTTAGTTACCCGGTCTAAAATGAGCTACCACAGGAGATCTTCAGTTTGCAGCGAAAACCAAACAGACTTTTATGGTGAAAACATGACAAGGCTATCATGAAATAAAACTCCTTGAATACTATGTGGAAGACGGATGATTCATACGTCAACTTTGGTTTACACTTGGATGATGAATTCAAGTACACTGGAATTGGTAATGAGAGTTTTCGGTCAATCCTTGAATAACGATTTTTTGCTCACGTTTCATTGCGCACAAAGCGACTGCTGATGTGGACTGATTAGACTTAATTAGGTTACCGCTGATATGTAGATATGGAAACTTTAACTTTTTATATAAACGTATTGAAGGAATAGAGATCAACATTTCGGAAATTTGAGCCCTTGCAAAGATGTGAAAACGCTTAACCGAATGTTTGTCAGGGTTGTTCTATTACAAACAATGCATGGATGCCGATCTGGTCATAGGCAAAGATAAGAAACGGTGGCTTGAGTTTCTCTAAGGTTTGAATACGGATCATCATACCCTTTCTTCGGGGAAGAGGTAGACTACTGTAAAACTGTGCTAGACCACTTCGTTTCACGCAAATGCGATGGGTTAATTAGGCTTTCTGTCCATAGAGACCTCAACTGGTTCGGAAAACACATGCATCTTTGCAGGTTAAGTACAAGACCAGCCTCGTCTTAACACTGTTTGCTTAAGCATGTAAAATCTTCTTGTTGGGCTGCTGCAATCATGAGCCAGATTCAGAAGAACAGTGATTGACAATCACGGTTCATCAAATGGCATATCAAAGTGTAAGCACCAAGAGCCAAGCAGCGCGGTGACCGACAGCAGCATCGTTTACTTAGAAGAAAAATTCCAGTAGCACAAACCATCGCAATTACGCACAACGTGCACCTGAAAGTGAAACGCAACAGGACTGCGAATGATTTGACGATTGCTATCAACTCATATAAGGAAGGAGAAGCCCGTTGGCTCCAGTTTACATCACAAAATCAGTTCAGCAGTAACAGCACGTAATGATCACTGGTCGGCCGCTCGTTGCTCTAACAATTAAGTGTTCAAACTCGCGGTCGGGTAGTGGCAAGTTTGAGATTTGTCATTAGAGTTTCGTGAGATGCTGTACAGTATTTTTTAATTTTGAGTATAAATGTGATTCGCTTATAAGAGGAAATCGCGACTCAAAATAATGCTACATTAGCAACGTCGTAGCCTGTATTCCCCAGGCAGAAGCAACATGTTCCGCTGTACGTGAAAACTCAGTCTCGCATCCCAACGTGACCACCACTACTGACCAAAAGCTTCCAGTGTCGTCGGTTAGTCAACCATTTAGCCTTGAATCAGTCCTCACCTTGCTTAAGTGAAACGTAATTTATGCTTTTAAACGTAGCTGTTTTTCTCCGTGGTTAACAAAACTTTACCACTTTGTCTTAGCCTTTCGTTTTTATTATCATTTCGGTTAGATTCATGTCCATATAAACGCATCTCACGTGCCAGTTTATCGTGCCAGTTTTTATCGAGGAACTCACGTGGAATTATTGTACCTGCCAAAGTCTGCTCTCTGTTTGTGCTGATTACATTAATGATGGTATATACGTAATCTAAAAATGGAGTAGTTTGTTTATCGATAAATAGCGCTTCATGGAAGCCCGGTCACTTTTGCATTTCAGATCACGTTGCTCACAACAATACAAACGTCTCTTTTTTGCCGATAGTCGAAAGTGATTGAGGGCGTGGAACACTGAGCACCAAAATCTATCTCCATTACCAACCGAACGGAGATAGATTAGGTACAATTGCATCAACTGAACAATCTAACTTCATTTTGGCAAGGACATACTCAGTGTTTTTTGTTGTTGACGCGCGAGATCCTAATGCCCGAAGGATTTTGGTGTGTGTGTAACTGGCTAAACATAGAAAAAATAGAACAGGTGGCCAACAGAATAACACAGTAAACAATGAAGCACACATTCAGAAATCTGCGTTTGTGTTGACCATGACCGCACAAATCCAACTATTTTTTTCCCTCTGACTATTCTTACTACTTCTCTGAATCGTGCAAGTTAGTATGATGCATTTTTCCCACTCTATTCGCCAATACACATAGCGTCTATATTTTTTGCCTTGCCATGCAATCATCTGATTGTGTTCGATGCAAAGAACAAAAACCGGAGAGCTCCAAGGCATGGGAGGCAGTTTACGGAAGCGAGACAGGTGACACTTGGCATTAGGTTGTCTACTGACAGTCGGAACATTGACAGTTGGTTACCGGTCAGTTATAATGGGAGGAAATTATTGCCTTGTTGCGCGCCTCCTGATGTTTGGCCTGTTCGCATGACGGGGATGAGAAATCGGGTGCATTGTGCTTCATTTGTTTGACAAGAGATAAGACGGTTGTATGTAAACTATTTTGCTGCTCTGTAAAGAGTGGCAAGCCGGCAAAGGCATTATTTTTTTTCTGTGCACTAGAAATGTGATGGTTTAGTCATTCGTATGTTACTCTTAGCGCGCACCGAAAAACCATGTGTGTTTTTGTCCAATTGACACACAAAGAATAAACTATCAGTGTTTCCCTGGAGGGCAATTCAAGATATGAAATGCGTTCTTGAAAAAAAACTGTTCCACGGGGTTTGTTTGATCCTCCCCAAGCTATGCACATTACCATTGCAACTGAGAGTAATCATGTTACTCAGCATATCTGGAAAAAATGTGGAAATAACTCACCAAAAATAGTTACTTAGAAAGGAGTTCAAAAAAGGGGTTAGTTCCAGAGGACAGCAGAGAAATCAGAAAATCACGAATCTGTGTGACGAAATCATTGCGTCCCATTGCATGACTGAACAACTATAAAACAAATTTTGATAGGGCAAATTAGAATGGTCTTCCGTTCGCCGGGAAAAACGTTGATTAAATTTGAAACTGTTCGCGTGCTGTGCACTAGAGATAAGCGACCGCTCGAAAAGGAATTTCTATTCTCAGTGAAAAAATGATCAAACAGCCAAATTTGATTTACAGTTAAGTTTGTTTCTTGTCAATAGTTTGGTCAGCCTGGCTATTCACGTTAACCAATATGACGCAGAAAATCCGGCCAAATTGGTATCATTATTTTGCGAAATCAGTGAGTCAGTGAGTACCTTGGAAATAGGCATCCAGATTGAGATGAGCTTTGCTGACAATGGAGACCAAAAATATGCATGTCATTTTAAGAAACTGTTTTCGATGGTCAAATTCTGCAGCGATACTACGCGGGTTAAATGCCTGAAGAACAGAGATTAAAATTTCTGCTCAGCGCGTTGACAAAAGGTAGCTAGTATCACCGAGGCGGTTTGGTCACAGTACCGAAGCCGTTCCTATTTAAGATGAACTGCCAGTATCGGTGCATTATGACAAAACAGTCAGTACAACATTAGCTGGGCAAAGTCATTTGCAAGTATTAGTCAAACACCTAGTTTTCTGCTATCCAAATGCTTATCAAAAGGGTTTTAGCTGATCGCCTGACCTAAAACTGTCCTAATAAATTCAGGGTTTAATTTTCATTATTCCTAATGAATAGAAATCGCAACGTAAATTATCGAAATGTCTATCTGATTTACTCAAGGGTAAAATTTCAAAAGCTGTTTTTTATTGTTATTAAGACGAATGAAAAATCACTATGAATTTGAAAAGCATAGCAGCTCATGTGCTGCAGCCCATCCTTCAGTAGTATAGACGCTGTACATTTTATCCCTGGCGGACAGCCGATTTCCGTAGAGGTTATTCTGCTAATAACGACACTGTGTAACTCTTAATCAACTCAGTAGAAAGTTTATTGAGTTTGAAGCCTGATACTCCATTTTTTTAAAGATTGTTATGTCTAATTCCGAACGCTCCTATTTGAATGACCATCAGTGTTTGGCTTGCTAAATTAGGATGTGTGGATTCTTTATAGTTTTGCAATGGTTTTCTGAACGATCAGCGTTTGGGTTGCAGACCAGACTTCAATGAATATTTGGCGCGTTTGGAGCATAACTCACTGCCATTCGTAAAAAATAGCAAAAGATATATGACAACAGAGATTTGCGTCTACCAACAACGGTGGTCCCAACCAGGCTGCGAATGATGGCAAATTTTGTGGAACTGTGAAAACTCTGGATTAATCAGATTTTGTTAAAGCACTGCATCCCTAGCGGCTTCGCTGACCAGTGTCATACCAACTGACATCTCCGGAACAACCAAAATCGCTTTTTTCAGTTTTGTATGCGTGCCGCTTTATTTCATGATGTATTTCTGTCATCTAACCCAACGGGTTGGTGAAGCACCAACTTTACTTTCCAGCAGGGGTATGGCCTAACGAAACGCCCCTGGGACCTTGTTGTTTTGGGGTCCGTTTGCTGCTGTGCCTTTTTCTCGGATACAATGCACTTTACGGCAAATATGGCCCGATGGTGACAGCCCCGGTTTGTCTACCCTTAATTTACATCACATAAATCCAGCGGATATTGCTGAAAAACTGAAATGTTATTGTGAGAATGGAAAAATGGAAGGAGCAAGAGGAGTATATCCGAATTCGTACGAAGTGATTTAAGGGATAATTAAAACAAAACCTGCGAAGCGGCTCTTCTACTACTTCTTCTGCTACTTCCCTCTTGTCCATACTACTGTGAAAAAAAGCGACAATTTTACGCTAATTGCTGGCACCGTCAGGTCTGGATAATCCCAGTCTGCAGTAGCATGGTTAGTTTAGCATAAAAGAACTTTGTCAGTATTTTGACACTGGACAGCCGCTGTAGTGTACAAACGTAGTCAAGGCCATTCGAGGAGTTGGCAAAAACGTGATCAGGCAATGAGGATTCCACGACTGAAGCGACATTCATTCGCATTGTTGATCAGACGCTAGCAGCTGGATGGTTTGAACATCGGCGGCGAGTAGGAAGGTCGGACGATGCATGGAATGTTTACTGTTAACAACTCTTAGAAAGGATAAAACTGCTGCTCGTAGAATGCTTCCGAATGAGCGTAAAAAGCTCAGTTAAAATTCCGAATTCCCATAAGATCACAAACAATCTACACTAATAGTATAATCAATCAGGACACCGACATCGTTCGGTGTGAAGCATCTCGAGTGAAGCATGGCAGCTCAAGAGGATTGTATGCTGAACGTTCACCAAAATTCATAGCCCCGAAGTGATATATTAAAGAGATTGACCATACAGAACCCTCCGTGAGTGTTTACCCCCTCTAAATTATAGAATTTTACAATAATCGAATCGAGGGCAACCGACCAAAATGCTAAAATCAATCAATTTGCTTTTCGTAGGAAGATGTCTACTGCTGGAATGCGTTATAGCGGTCAGACGTAGTCCGGCTTTATTAGTGGTCGCTATAGAGGATGACGTCGGAGATCACAGTATCATTGGTTGTTGAGGCAAGGATCGTCGTAACATGAGTCCCTTTTTCAGAAAACCACTTGAACATAGGATAATATGCATATCGGTGTCAGTCTGTCATAGAGTTGGTAGTGTTTCATGGGCTGAAAACAGCCTTTATGATAGTGTTTCATCAAACTCAATATGGTTACAGCGGAGCAAAATAGATTTACGATTAGAAAGCTTACACGTTCGGCGTACTTGCAGGTGAGGGTTTGCGAGGCAATTGTTTCGAAGCTCACATTTATGGCGTGTGCTATGTTGACGGTTTTCATGCATAGGAACTTTGTTTTACAACGGCTGTTATAAGGAAGGGTCACAAAATCACTGTACTGACTTCAGTATGTTAACCCTATTGTACTATCTGAACTGAGGGGACAACCCCGCCACCCAAAAAATGAAACCAGTTGAGTCGTTCTAAGTGAATGTGGCATCTTATGGCAGTAACAAGTGAAACTTAAGGGAGATTACCGATAATTCTGGTACCTTGTTGTGCTAAAAGTAAGCGGTATCCGTGCTCATCGTTACGCTGTGGTGTTTGGGACGCCAGGTGGTCCGCAAGAGGTGCCCGCACATACATTCACCTATCTCGTCCTGTCGGGTCTACATAGGTGCATACGTGCGGCAATGCGCAACCTGGCTAGCGTTCTCCCACTGTACCCAGCCGACCAAAGATATGACTGGATTTGGATGCCAGCCTCGGAGGAAGTCGTGGAGCATACGGACACCATAAAAACATTAGGCAGTTCACCGGTCTGCACACAGAAGTGGGCTTAAAGCATCTGAAGAGATCCAAACCATTATCTCTATGAGTGCATTTCAGTGTCCATAAATCGACTGCTTTTCACTATCTTGTCACTTCTGATGGCACGCATTTCTAAGCTGTGGCTTTTGTTAGCCTTGAATGCAGGTGTAAACTATGCTCTAATCGCATATCTTTAAAACTCGCCTTTCCTGTGTCTAACCAGGGGGCTTTCGGGGTGATAGCATCGTCTGATTTTTCGCCAGGGATTAACGTGGACCGAAATCGGATATATTTAGACTTTGGTTAGCCGGCTCAACACACAAAGTGGGCTGTTGGTTTTTGAGCAGTCCAAGTAAGTATAAGGAGTTTAAAGTCAAAACACAGAGTAGTGGAACAAGATGCTACAATCCATTCCACTGTATCGTTCTGACCTTTAATTTTCCGTGTTATATATCCTAGGGGGCTAAATTCGTTTAAAAAGAGTCGAGCCGATTGCGGCGCGAGTCTCCGAGGTCTAAGTAGAAGGTTATCATCCCCGGCTTTGGTTTACTGGATATTTTGATCTAGATAATCTCTGTTGATCACTCGCCAGGTGAATCCTTCATGGTCGCCGTACGGAAATCCGGTCACTTTGATGTAAAATCAGTGGTCGATACTATGTTTACAGTTTAGAACGACAGAAAATTTTCGACAAATTTTGCGTGAAACCGTACACTCAAAAATGAATGATTTCGTAGAAACCGTTATGGAAAGCCTTTGTGACCATTTGGGTTATTAGTAAATTCCACCTTTTTGTCATAGCAAAAGAGCGTAGCTATTTAGTTTTAAAAGTCTTTATTTTATCGTTCTTTTTTGTGTCAGAGATGCCTCAGAAAAAAACACAGCGAGTGCTTACTGCCGACATGCGATATTAACATCACGTAAAGCGGCTCGTGGATGACTATTGCAGGTTTTCATATTTCAGACGATTTTAGTTACAAATAATCGAAACGAATAATTCCCCCGCCGAATATCCCACCGCATATATATTTCCGCCGATGGTCATAAACCTCACAAACAGCACCACACACCTGATTTCGTCAGGATGGTAAATTTTACACAAGACCCACCACGGCGAATGCCTACTGATAAGAACATGGTGATTTTTTCGCTTCTTGGTGATGTGCAAAATCTAATAGTTGTTCATCTTTCGTGGGTTTATTTGTATGAGTTTTTTTCCACGGCGAGGGAAAATGATTAGGAGCAAAACATTCTTTCGAGACAAAACATTCTTACAACTGTAATCTCCCACAAAAACAACCTAAATCCTCCCGTAGTGGCAAATCTTTTGTAACCGACCGAAATCGTGAGAGCAAATTCTTATAGAGCGACTCCAACACTTGAAAATGCTTTTTCTTATACGTTGGAGGTTTTAATTTTGGGACACTGTGAAGAAGGTATCTTCCTTTTGCAAAACAAAAGTGGTGTGAATATTTTTCTCATTTAATGATACTGAGTTCTAAAATACTAAGTGATGGTGATCGAGTTGGTCGGCTGGAATCAGACAGACTCATCCGCTAACCATAAGCATAATTAATGCGACATTCTAGAGATTTGTTTCATTGTTTACGTTGTTAGACGCGGTAGCGAATGCTGTAGGTACCTCATTGAGCATTAAGTATGTGACCAATTCAGGATCAGCGGTTTACCAGTTTAAACATTCCCGGCTGCTGCATCGTTTTATCAGAACAATTTCGAAGCAGAATTGATGTAACTTAATACTGACATTCAAATAACCTTATTTTTGCAGTTCATTTCCAGCCAGCTACTGATGACGTCACATGCTACTTGTCGATGGAGCGGAATTCCTCCTCACGAATTTGCTTTCAGCAAACACGAACAAAGCGGTTAGAAGCCATTAGACATGAAAGTAAACGTCTGATTTGCACAGAGTTTTTGAAAAATGAATATTCTCAAGCGTCTGTTTGAACTTTCCCAGACGTTCATTGAATGTTAAAATATAGTAAACAGAAACTTTAAAGGGACTCCATAGTTTCCGTAGTAGTCTTCACCTTCCATCAAATCCGGGGACGGAGCCTGAACGGAAGACCTTACACTACTTGCGTGCTTCATCAGTAGTTTACAGGGTTACAATACGACAGTTTTCACTAAACGGATGGAGAACAGACGGAAAATTATGAGACTAACTCTTTCGAACAAAGATGAGCATAGCCGCTAGACCATTATTTAATGACAGTGCTATGACATGTTGCTGGGTAGGTCTCATTTTCTACACAGTGTGTGAACGGCAGTGTCCTCTAAACCATATCATCTGTATCTCGCGCAAAATTCGTTGTTTCAAGCGTACATCTAAATCCTTATACGCCATCTTGACCCAGGACATTGCGTAGAAGCCCTCCAGGTTACAAAGTATCTTTTACTTGCAAGGTGCTACAAACTAAGCACTTCAACTTCCATCCATGACTGATCCTTTCAACCAACCAATTGATTGAAATAGTGGAGAGTCTACAGGGCATGCTATGTGAGCTGGGTCACCTACGTGCAATTACCGTAATCCTCCAGTTCAGTTTTGATTTATGAACTCCACGTTTTCGTCAGTTACTCTGCCGCCGAATGATTCCATTATGAGTTACCTATGTGCGACAAATCACACTGACAAATTTCGACTTTCAAGATCCTCCAAGTTTCACTCCACCGCCACCGTAAACGGTCATAATGTACGACAACACTTAGGCCTGTTCCGAGAAATCTGACATGGTGATATTTTGTGTATATTAGTGGAAGCACAAAGTGGGTCTTCACTTCAGTCCGAATGACTAAAATCGGAAAAAAATCCCCGACCCTACAAATTTGGGACAAGCAGGACCTGTGGGGGAGGCTTCACTACAAATCTAGGTGAAAGCATTCTGCACCAATTAAGTTGTTTCTCATCGAATTGCAGAGCTAAGTCAGTGTTCCTCCACATTTGCGACCGTTTCCAATCCATTGATCTCATTCATGCAGTTCAAATTTAGTTCTCAAATCTAAGTGCAAACCACTTTGTGACTTCTTTGCCTACTTGAACAGCCATTGTGTTAATCAAAAGCCGAAATTAATTAATTGTTAGTGGGCACACAGTGGAGGAAAATAGATGATAAGAGGAATCGATCTGTGATTTCG
Source organism: Clonorchis sinensis (assembly GCA_003604175.2). Lineage (NCBI taxonomy): Eukaryota > Metazoa > Platyhelminthes > Trematoda > Opisthorchiida > Opisthorchiidae > Clonorchis > Clonorchis sinensis. The sequence goes on along the minus strand of CM030374.1, from coordinate 9,891,929 downwards.
GCACGTGAACCAACAGTTGTTATTTAGAAACATTGAAACCTGGACAAGGGGAACAACTTTTATGTCAGTCAAACTATCCGTATATGAAGACGAATGCGAGTGAGTGCTGATGACATGTTTAAGGTACGATTCTGAGCTTTTGGGTGTAGAAAACGAATCGGTCTGCTGCATTTGCTGCAATATGAACGGGAACGATTAGGCCTCAACCCCATAGCGCTGGCAATTAAACTGCCAGTCCCTGGGATTCAGGATTTCCACTCATGGTAGTACACCTCGTAAGGTACACAAGTTTTAAAGCAAAAAGTATCTCGGAGACAATAAAAAGGGAGAGGTAAAATTCACTTCCATAACTAGAGTACCCCAAGAAAGCAGTTGAACAAAAAAGTGAAGGCCAAAAGAATCAGAATTACAATAATGCATCGCGTCCGCTTACCGACAGTCTCCGCAGGACAACCTTTCCCGAAATAACTGGGACTTATCGTGTTGCGACGGTTGGTCTACCTTGACCTACCTTGATTTATACAAGTGTTTGACTCAGCAGAATCTGCAGAGTTTCTTCTACAAGTCTGACCAATGAAAGGTGTTCAGACATGCAGACTCCTGGTGTCTCGGTTTAGGTGCTGGAACCTGTTCCAGAATTCCGTTAAATTATTCTGATACTGCAATTCTAACAACCGATGAAAGGAAAAAGGTCTTCGCTGCGGAGTTGTCTATTTGAGAATGCCAACTGAACAGTTACAGACTATTGAACAGGGGAGCAAATTCTCATATGCATCTCGTTTACAAAACTGAATACCCACCTTCTCCTTGAACGCGTCTTCCTGAACTTTTTCTGGATATTCATTGACTGCTACTCAACTGCAAGCAAATGCTACAAAGAGATTCCACAAATTCCATAACAGATTTCACTTTTCAAGAGACGCAAAGCGGATTTACGAGAAGACGTGCTACTCACATGCCGCATCAGTAGTATCCACCGTTACACCGATAACTCCTGGTCAGGTTTTTAAGTCAAAGGCTTTGTTTATGACCACTGTCGCCCCTCCTTTTAGTTTTTCTAGGCTGCATTATTTCGGTCCATGTACAACAATGAAACTCGCAAGCAACTTTATGTCACACAGACGTTGGAGTGCTGATACGGTCCTAATCATAGCAGATGTGGGAGCAGGCCACCATTGATACTTTCTTTATTCAGGGTCTCCTAGATCACACCTTTAAGCTCGTCAATCGGACGCTCAATCACCGGTTGAAAACCAACGCTTGTACGAGCCAGTTCATGTTCTTTTCAACTGAAATGTATAATATGGAACTCTCGAAAGAAGCGAGCCAGTAATAAGGCATTCTTGCACTCATGTGTATTTTATCGTTCGACACATTGTAGACTTAGTGACATTCAGCCTAATAACACAGCCAATTTAATGCCTATAAGCTACGGGATACGATGACTGATCACATTTGTTTCAGGTAAACTGCCATTCAGTCACTCGTTACCGAAAGGTTAGGCGCCTGAACTACTAATCGAGACGTCATGGGTTCAAGTGGAATGTGAGATTGACTCGCGGACTGCGTCTACCTGATGAGCGCCAAGAAGGGCGAAACTGGTCGTGGAATCATTTTCAGCAACCTTATGAGTAGTGTAGTAAACCTATTTTTAATTGTAGGCTATACTAATGCACCGTTCAGCTGTCGTTCCGGTTCCTTGAAACGCACTTTAGATTACCGAGCAGAACGATTTCGAATATATCTCTGGAAGTTAAAAATATGTACTCACCAGAGTGCTCCTTCACTTCTCTGGCACTTTCGATAGATCGTATGCTTTTGCGGTGACATGTTGATAGGAGCTTCAATCATTCACCATGTATGACAGAAGAAAATATAACACTTAAAGCCTGTGTAATGTAAGTCAGCCTTCGACGTTCAAGCATTTCTGTACAGGTAATCTATGCGCCTAAGGTGGAATTAGAACAGAGTAGCCTAGCATACACTAGTACAAAACAGAAAACTGAAACAGAAAGTTACCCTAATCTATTAACATATATTGAGTACTTTGGGGAATCTGATAGTGTTTTCAAATGCCTCCTACACAATCGTGAGTTATTACACTGATTTGCCTTATGAAAAATCTTGTGGTAAGCTATCGACAGCCAAAACCCGTTCGCTCAGTGAGCGCACGCGTAACATAGTAAAACTATTGGTTCGTTATCAGATCAGCACTCCACTTTACTAATAACCGAGGTTCACTGCCTTAGATCATCTAACTACACCGTTCGCCTTGATAACTGGGCAAGACTTCCCCACGCTCCGCTTCTTCTTTGAGGGTGGGGGGAGTAATTTTTCGAGGGTTGATCTTCCCACTAGCACTACCTCGCTGCCAAGAAATTGTTCATTTGGGTTACTCAAAAGGGAGTGCGCCAAACTGCATGTCAGCATCAAAGAAGGAGTTTCCTAATGGGAGCTAAGAGCAACTACGCGTGAACCTTGTTTTATTTGGGCAGTCAGGCAGAGGTCATCACAACTAATATGATACTCGAATTCATGGGCACACAGCTACGAAAACACCGGTTTCCATCAACTGTATTTATTAGACGTGAATAAGTGTATGATGTGGGAACAAATTCATTGATGATGGCATTGATACTACTGCATTCAACCACATTTGGAAGCAAAAATAGACTTCCTCTTTCCGATAAATACACTTCTTTGCAAATCCATTTGGTTTTGCGAGAGACTCACCTGAAACGCAGCTGAATCTCTCGTTTGTGATATTTCCAGGCAACTGAATATGCCGCACCAGGCCGTCTCATGTTTCAGTTGCTACGATATTCGAGATATCACGATATAAGTACATACGTAATGCACTACTCATAAGGCTGAAGGAAACTCGGGGACTGCGTCCACCTGATGAGCCCCAAGAAGGACGAAGCCGGTCGTGGACTGTCGAAGAATTTTCAGCCACTTTACAAGTGGTGTATTACGTGTAGGCTTTTTCTTCTTTTTCGGCCTATTAAGGCATTTCCAAAGAGCCCATATTTTAAATAATTGACTCAAAATTGTAATGACACATTTGTAGTGGAGCAGGAAGTCCTTCTGATCATCTGTTTAGTGCGGTTTCTCACTTTTCGCTACAACTACCCAAGACCAATTGCAATTTCGGAAATCTGTTTCCCGGTTGGATAATTAATTGATGGTTCGAATATTAGATCGCTTGTTTAGTGGCATAAAGTCAGTGTTTCGAATGGCATTGATACACATACTCCACGGACCATATTACAACCTGGAGGTCTAAAATAGAAGTGAACGAAATTTGCGTGCTGTTATTGTACTGTTTATCCTATCTCATTTAGCAACAAACAGTCGGGCTACCGCCTATTACCGGTCGGTTCGGGCGGCTAGTGCGACTAATTTGTTTATAAGTGAGTTATTCAGCGCTTCACTGGCAAATTAACCACCAGGGTAAAGCTGAATCAGAGCACACTGTTAGCCCCATAGCAGTTCGGTGTAAGTAGGCGAGCTGTTTTTGCATGACTGTCGGAGCTCCACTACTCCCCTGGCGTCTTATCACTATAAAAATGCTGAACAGAGACAGTGGCAAAAATCGAAGCTAGGTAAACTGGTACTATGAATTGCATGAAACCGGAAGTCAAATAACTTTAAGAGACTGATCTGTCGAAACCAAAGTGTAGTTCAATAAAGGAAATAGTGCTGAGGTTCAAAGCTTACTGCCCAGTGTATTACCAAACGGATGGAGGCAGAGATGTATAAAAAGAACAGGAGGAAAGCACTTACGCAGCTGTTGGTTTTTCCACGGGAATCCAGTCCCTCAAAAGTGTTTCAAGCAACGAGCTCGGTTTTCTAAAGCTAGCTTCCTGTTTTTAACAGTGTCCACCCCCTCTTGCCAGGTAAAATTTCACGTATAGATACCGGTATACACGTAGAAATCTGAAAAAGGGAAGAAAAAAATACACTTGTTTCTACAAGTGTCCGAGTAGTTAGCGAAACGCGTAGCATGTAAAGCACCCCAGATTATGGCTAACAAAGCGCTGTTTGCACCTCAACTGTAGGTTTTGGATTACCAGAAGGCGAAACAAATTCAGTGCTTTTCGTTGGACAGAGGATGTGGCGATTGAACAACTAAAGCTGAACAAAAACGAGATTTTAAAACAAGTAACACAAAGTTTTCTTGGTGGTGCTTGTGAAAGGAGGTCAGACGTTTCTCCAACTCACAATCCTTCCATCTGTAATATACCTCTGCCCTGTATTCCATGTCCAATACGGAAAAATATATGTGCTGTTCACATTTAGAAGGAGATTTGTTGAACCAGTCCTCAGGCTTGCGAATACACCTTAATTTCGTCAATTTTCGAAGCTTCCATACTCCACTACGGAGCTTATTTCCCCGTTTCCATTCTTTGTACAAATGAACGTTATACATCTCGACTTCTTCTTAGTAGGACCAAAATTTAATTTCATTACACTGACACTAATCACGATGACTGAAGTTTGACCGCACCGACCCTGAAATGAAATCAAAGACGTTGGGTGGTGGATAGATTTCCGCAGCGGTTAAGCTCAGAAATACAAGCGGTCAGTGCACGCCAAGAGCATTGTCGTAATCAGACTTGCTTCTATTGATGATGGTCTTGCCCTGAGGCTGTGGTCCCAGGCTCATTAGCATAGCTAAATCAATATTCACCAGGCGTGTGTACCCAATTTATCCAACTCTTTTCGTCATCGCAGTTGTGGTGACTGATTTAGGAGTGTTGCGGTTTCATATGGAGCAAAACCACGATTACACGAAAACACATGATTGTTTCACGCAAACTAAGATGTTATTTCCGCTGTTCCTGGGCACGGTGGAGCGAACCTGACATTTGAACCATCTTTGTGTGATTACAAGACGCAGAACTGTGTGGTCAGTTAGGAACAGTCGTTAGATTTACAGATGGGCAGAGTTTCGCTTCCCGTAGAAAAGCTTCCTCAAGCCAAGCGAATAATTAATTAGGATGGCCGATATTTTAGGTAGGCGGAGAAACGATCAGAAAGATTTCTTTTGATTAGCCCATTAAATCGGAGTTTAAAGTCAGCCCGAACCACCTGTTTGGTTGTGTGGTTTGTCCCTAGGTTGTACGGTTGGTGTGTTGGAAGGATTCAAAGTAAATTTGGTAGGGTTTTGTTGCTTGATCTTTCAGTCCAGGTCCCTTTAACAGATTATTCTTCTTAGGTTTCATTGGTAACATTTGCTGATATTTGTGCGTTTATACGTGCTACGAAAGTAATTTAAGTAACTTAGATGAGGTAAGCCTTTGGTTGCATTGGCTACGTAGTTCGAATCTAAAGTACTGTTAATGACTTCCGTTTACTGATAACCGCAAATTGTCACCTATAAGCTCGACGCGGCTTCAAAACCTTATCACTTTCTCAGTGTACTTCGTGCCTTCTCTCGAATGCACGATTTTGATAAATAATGTACGTTTACAAAAAATAAATTTGGACGAAAGGATCTTTGGTTTCTTTAGCTGGGGTTTTCGCGTCCTTGGTTTCATTTGTTTTCAAGGTAGAGACCATTTTGGGTTTCTCTAAAAAGGTATTGTGTTTGCTATTTTAATCACAAACTGTCTGCAAAATTCCCAGATTCCACACTTACCAAATTTTGTAAGGAAGATTTTATCAGGGATGACTATGGACAAGCAAATTTTGGCCACTTCCTTCATGCAGGGCGTTGCTCGTAAATATGGCTAGGTTATTGCAGAACTTTAGTAACTATGCTGCAGGACGAGCGAAGCTCATTAGTTACTGGTTTCTTTTCTTGAGTTTGACAATTTGTCTGAGAGTGTTTCGTCACCATTCGGAGAACATCATTAGCTTACGAATGTGACAACGCCTGCAGAGTGTTGAATTTCCCATATGAAACCTTGATTTACGAGTAGGTTTGACGATCCTCGATACCAAAAGGAGAATTGTGTTCGAAAATCTACGGTAGATGAGTGTATTTTGCTAATCTACAGTACTACTTACGAAAATGTAAGCAAAATTGTACAACGAACCTCACTTGGCCATGTTCATGGCGTCAACAATTGCGCAAGTCTGTCACTGACCGACACAGTGCAACATCGAAGTCTGAAAACCCGATAACCACGAGCGGAATGTTGGCTCCATAATGTGTTTTGCGGTCATCCTTTTCGAGGCCACTCGTGATTCTGATTGGCGGTGCGATCACACAGATGTCTCGGCGGAACAAGTCAGGGTATACTGGGCAGTTCAGGCACGAGAACGGATGGGTAAGGATGTCAGCTGCGCACATTCACACGCACGTACGCATTATAAAATACCAGTATTGAACCGCGCGGCTCTTGAGGCAAGGTAAATATTGTGTACGGAGAGTAAAACAAAAGATCATAAGAATATAGACGGAGTAAGCAAATGAATTATGGTAAGGTAGATGCAATACCCCCACCATAATCCCACCATGAATTACTGGGCAAGAGGACAATGGCAAGGGGGAACAATGATATTGATTGCAATGCCTTTGGCACGTACATGAGGGCAGTTAGTCATATTACAGCGTTCTGTGTAAATACTCACTTGAACAACAGACCGATACGTTCAGCGAGCAGACACTGGCTTGTGGATGCGTATTGGCGGACAAGAGTCAGATGTGGCATGGTGTATTCCCCGAGTGACTGTCGGAACGAATTCACGTCATGTAGTACGCGCAAATGGAAAAGCCATCGAGACAAATTTCGAAGTGCCTTTTCCAGGCTGGAACCTTCAATGGACCGAGTCACTCGGTGCAGGTTGGTTGGGAGCTGATACTGTTTGTTATCGATAAGCTGGCCATAGATCGTTTTCCTGAGCTTGGCAGTTGAGGTACAAACTTTTCGTCACCATATGAGGGACATCATTACCGCGCAGTTGGGTGGTCTTGCATGTCTTCCGCTGAGAGATATGCAGACTTGGCTTAATACACTCTATCCATGGTGAGTGAAACGGCTTTTCTACCGGTGGCTAATGGAATGCACCCAAAGAAACATGATGTGAAAGACCACCGTTACCTTCCGATAGGGGGTAACTATCCACAGTTTTTAGAGCCAACTCCAAAGAACCGCGGTCTGAACAATAACTGTTTTCTTGTGAGGCGACTCCCTCAGCGTTAGATGTGAAGGCGCACTCGGTGAAGCCATCGTCTGACTGGTCATCATCCCCTTCTGAGGTATAGAAGACAGTTAATGAATCGTCGTTCCAAGACCTGAGCGACATAATAAACCCCTATTTAGCATCGTATCCCTGTATCATCAATTGTCGTTTCCAATACAAGTCCCCAGCCTCCTCGTTTAGTTCAGCAATTTTCTCCCGGAAATGGGCCAGTATAAACTCAAAGTGTCGAGATCATAATGGTAGGAAACCTGAGGATAAAGTGCCTCATCCATTTGAGCTAGGAAGGGCTCAGGCTGGAAAAGGTCCATAGTAAAACCGATTGGGTTGTCGAGCGAATCTATAATCAGTAAGCGCAGCCGAATACCAAATATTTCGACAGATTGTCTAGTGACGCTGATGTATTTGGCACACATATAAGCGGGCGGATGCAAAATACAGAATTCAGTGCAAAGTATACTTAACGAAAGGAATATTTAGTTCCGGAGTGTTGAACTGAAGAAACTTACAGATTTACGGGCTGTACTGTCCTCTGGCATCTTGATTTATGATGACAGAGTAGAAAGGAAATCACCCTTAATTGATAAAGCCCTCGTGAAAGGAGGAGGATAAACCGATGAAATTTCGAAGTTTGGCGGGCTTCACTGTAATGCTTAGATAGCTCTAATTATCCGGGGTGAGATGGCTCCGTGTTCAGAGCACATATTTACATACCGGAAGTTCCGTGGTTCCAACCCGATCACTACACCATAGTGTTACAACTGAATGATTACTATCCGGTCAGTCAGTGAACATTATTTGTCAAGAATCCTCCCCTTGTGAGCACCTAAGCCTTCTACGGTTTCATCGGTCTATCTCACTATATTTAACAGAGTATGACTAATACCGCTGATACCGTGTTGACTGTTCGGGCCAAAAGAGATCAGAGTTTCGGACTACGCCTAAAAGTTAACGTTGGCGAAGTGCTGTCCCCTTGTTTCTGCCATTTCTGAGGGATGCATTGAAGACTAACATGAAAGTGAAGTTCACACGTGAACACTGGCAGCTAAAATGCAGACTTGTAACGCTTGGCAGATGCAGAAGGCTTCTCCACAGCCAAAACATGAGCCTTAGAAATGAATAATCGATGTCCACAAGAGCCCACAAACGGTGGAAGCTTCGGTGGAAAATTTGTGCCCAATCAAATTGCGAACCTGAACATCTGACGAAGATACTATTTACAAGCGGTTATTTTGGATCAAGAATACAATCACACAAAATCCCGATTAAACTCACACCGAATGAAAAACTAGGAGACTCAGAAGTCTCCAGAATACGACAGGTCAGTAGTCTTTTTCTGCGGATTCTATAACACAGTGGAGTAAATCGGATTGAAGCAAACAAACCAGAGAGGGTGAATATTTCCACCGGTGAAACAGGTAGACAAACCACTGTCTAGCATATAACTATATTTTGTTGTTAGAAACGCTTCATCTGTTATGCAGCTTCCGGCACACCCACCATATTTCATCCTAGAAATGAGTTTCTTCTTTTTGCGCAGATGCGAAGAGTCAGCTTGTGTATTCTATTCTATTCTATTCTATTCTATTCTATTCTATTCTATTCTATTCTATTCTATTCTATTCTATTCTATTCTATTCTATTCTATTCTATTCTATTCTATTCTATTCTATTCTATTCTACTCTATTCTATCCTATACTATTTTTGTGAAGCTCAGGAGGCCACAGATTGCTAACACCTTGTTCTACAGATTCTGCTGTAATTAATCCATATGGTCTCGCAGTATAATTTGTCAACTACACTAAAATTATCTGATGGTGTTCTGCCTCACGAATAATTGAAAGATATGAATAAGGAATGTAGGAGAGACATGATTGCAAAACTCAATATAGTATGTAGCCTTTTAGGCTGAACAACAGCATGTATACACACCACTTATTGTCTAACACATTAGTAACAAACACCGTGAAAACGTCCTAAAAGCAAATGTAAAACCATATTCACTAAAACCATCCCTTATCCTGGCTCAATGATTTTGTTGGGTGCACACCAAAGGCGGGGAATAACTTGTCTTGAGTTTCGATCTAAGAACTCATCAGTAGTGCACATCCTTCACCATGCCGGGATTTAGTACTACGGAAATCTGAAGTAAGTGTTAATACTAATCCAGCCGTGAGCAGTCGAATGTGTCCACACGTCGGCGATGCGACTGGTTTGCCCTACGCCTCGAACAGTGACTCAGTAGCTGTCTGGCTTCGTCAAACGATTGGTAAACCTGTCGAGACTTTCCAGACAACTAGTGCCATGGACAGGTGAATCCTGTTAGATAGTTGTCTGAATAGTTATAGGTAGTTGCTTGATTTGTAGAAGTCGTGTTCATATTACTAATGTTACTGCTAATCATATTCATTACTACTTGTTACGGAACCAGAAACTTTTGCATGGATTTAAGCCGATTCTCTTTCAAACAGCATGTGCTGGTTACTGGTAATCAGCCTGCACACTCATTCATTCTAATTTATTCGATACTGAGTTAAACGTGTTATTTGTGAGTTCCCCTTAACGAATTTTTAGCGAATTCAATGGCAGTGGATGTTTTTCTTGCGTTTGCAAAATGTCCGAAATGAGAGAGTTTCACCTTCGTAAGGTATGGTTGACATCCAATTTCCCAGTTCCAGGCTCACTACAGCTCAACTTGCAACCACTAGGCGCTTTCTTGTGAGGACGAATTCTTGGATAAAGTCTTTTGAATTAGCAAAGTCGAGGAACTTATGAGACCACCTATAGTCAGATTTTTTTGTTCTTTGAAAAATAATAACGCAGGGCTATAGACATCCCAATTTCGACTTTCCGCTGTAGCTTGCTCAGTCGAATAGTGGTTCTCATGAAAAAATGTGTGTGCTATTTCCAATTTCGTGCGCAAACAGCGGATCTCTAGTTTTTATGGACAACAATTTATCCGTTTATGCGATGGTTTTGCTGACAGCAAGGGGATCATCGGACGGTTCGTTTGTGTAAAAAAAATATGCACGTAATGAAGGCATGCATATTACTGACGTAGGCCGCATAGACCCCAAATACGCTAATGTGGATTTACTGATATTTTGAAGGGTTCGTAAATGTTTGTTCCTTTTTTCGAAACAAAACCTACCAGTATGAAGTTTTTTTTGGTCGGCCACTCTACACCCGCAACGTCAGCTGATATTTTTTGGGCATTCGACCAATCATCATCTAACCTTTCGGTTGTTTTTACTAGTATATGTTTATCCACTAATGAAATGAAAAACTACCATGCGAAAATACAGTATTAACTTATATCGCAAACGCAGCTAGACTCATTGAAGCGTAATTAGTTGTAAGGATGTAGTGAGTTAGAATTTTTTGCACAAATGTACCGGTATTCCAGTCGCATTTAGCAAAGCTTTTGATGCTGGAAAGTAGACTGTCTCAAAGCGAAATTTCTGATGAACAGTACTAGCACATTTATAATTGTACAGCGTCACCTTCCTAAATAACCACACGTTCTCACAGAAAGATGACCATGAAGTTTCTCAGCGCTTTAAACATCGCGGAACCCAGTAACTTCTTCAATACAGCGAATCTAATAAAGGCTATCGATACAGAGCAGTTTTTTCAGAGCAGTCTGAATTATTTTCTTGTAACTTGGTAAGGGGTCTAAGTCACCGTTTTACTGTTAATCCTGAAAACTGACTTTAAATTAAAGGTAACTTTATGACCCAAGATGCTGGAATGCTAAACACTGAGACATTTAGTTAGTTGTAGGAACCTTTCCTGACTCCAAACGTCTAAACTGTCATGACTAAATGAATGAGGCACAAGGTCATTTGAAACTACCGGTCTTGACCAAAGCTTTGGTCCACCGAAGAGCAGCAAAGTTTTGTTAGTCAGGCTAGTCTGGGTCTGTCGATATGGCTGAACGGATGATTCACTAAGCATCTGAAGAGGCCCAGCATCCAACGCGTAAGTATGAGAACAGATCTTCTATTGCACTCCACTGATCGGTAGCAATAAGAACGTGGCGCCAAGTGGATTTTTTAATCGGGATTTACCATACTTTTCGCTACCCGGAAAAATGCTTTCTGTACTGCAGTAGCAAAAAATGATTCATACATGATAGAATTGTTTCACCAGTTTAACCCATTAGGTTCCTCCACTAAATTCTTAGAAGCATTTTAAAGCATCGGCAAATTTATGATGCAAAAAAGTCCAGGAGCGTGGGGAAAATACCACACGAAGGCAGACCAAGGAACGTTCGATTTTTGTGTTTTGGTGATTTCCGGTCACGAACAGTGCTTCTAGCATAAAACAACTGCCTGCATCTTCAACAATTAAAGCAAAATTAAATAACTGTAATTAATAATCGTTCTTCCCACTGGTGCTCACAAAGCAGGAAATTATAGACGTTCCATTCGAGCTATCGCTGGACAACAGAATAAAACATTTTTGGAGTAAAAGTGTTTTCTTTAACTGGGCGTCAAAAGCCATATTAGGTCCGCTTTCGCATGTGACTCAGTTCAAGTTGACGAATGAAACTAGTCCGTGCTACCAACTCAAACGAGTGGTGGCACAACAAACGTAATGAAGAATTTTCAGCAGCCTTTTGAGTAGCGCAGTACGAATATCCATGTATCGCAATGTATCTCGAATGTCGTAGCAAGTGAAACATGTGGCGGCTTGATGCAGCACATTCACTTGCATGGAAACATCACAAACGAAATATTCAGCTGGGTTCCAAGTGAGTCTTTCGCGAAACCAATTTCGCTTGCAAATGAGTGTATTTCGCTAAACGTAATGACTACTTTTCTGTAGGAACATTTTCCAACTATCTCCCGCGAGTAACCAATCCTAGATGATGATTAGCTATTTACAGCTGTTTAATCCTCATTAGGAAGGGTGTATCCTACCAAACTTCAAGGAGATCCGAACCCCCTACCTCATGAATAGTTGTGTGAACACCACGAGCAGTGATCAGCACTCTGATGAACTTGCACTTAGAGCAGATAAACCTTAGTTACCATCCGCGTCACCTTGTTACGTATTTTCTAGCTCTTCGAATAACGGCGAGTGGAGCTTTTCCCACGGCTTACGACTGAATGAATTCACTCATCGTGCACCTTCTTCAATTCAGCAGTCTGTTTACCAATGAAGGGAGCTATGTTTAAAACTACATCTTGAATGTACGCCAGTATATCTTCTGTTTACCAATGAAGGGAGCTATGTTTATAACTGCATCTTGAATGTACGCCAGTATATCCGACTGAAGGATTTTCATGAAGCCAAATGTGTTGTATGTGTAACAAAACCTCATGGGTTTTTGCAAGGCCTCAGAATCCAGGGAAGTTTTAATGTTGGATTGCTTTCTGAAGTTATCTGCGCCTGAGCAGTGATCATATTCTGTTTGATGTTAATGAAACCCATATTTTTAGTTCAAAATAGTCAAATACCTTGCACCACATGGCGTTCTTTCTGCTAAAAATGGTTTTATTTGTGTGCCGTATGTGCAGCAGCCAATTTCCCACCAGCACACGGAGGGAAATGGTTGCTGATTTTGGCAACACTTTCTTGTCCTAAGCTGGCTTGATGGTCTACCTTCGAATCCATATCAGTGGACTGCAAGCATGAACATGAGCACCATACTTGCCCAACTGTTTCCGACGAATTTTGGTTTGGTTCCCGCAAGCTGCCACTAGTCTGGATTATCTAAACCGCTGGTCGCTATTACTCCCGGTCGGCCTATTGTTTCTCTCTTTTTTTGAAACAAATCAAGCTATTCGCCGTTCTTCGGTAATATTTTCCTGTCAACTGTAAATCCGATCCATTTGTCCCTCAGTGGAAGGCAAACCAGATAAAGGGTTTTTTTGTAACCCTTGGTCAATCAGCAATACCTGAATCACACATGTAACCAAAGCAACTGATTCAACCAAATGGTAGATCGCACCATGTTGGAATCAAAATTCGTGATTCACTCGTCATTGGTGACCCTCTGGACTTTCGTGAAGATTTATAATAAGCTAGTCTTGCGGCTAGTGGTTCATCAAACCTGAAGGACCTTTGTTTTCAGCTAGGAGTTCGTCTTCCGATGCCATTGCCTGCAGCCTGCTGCTGGTCTACTGGAGTCGGATTTACTGAGCAACAAACCAAAAAAACTAAAAATCCAGCGAATGATAGTGGATAAACTTACGTCAGACAAAACGCTGTTTAATAGCCTATGCAGACTAATGCCTGACAGAGGTGCTCTCCAATTCAAAACAGGTGACGGTACGACCAAGTTATGCAGTTCTGATTGGGTTTCGATCGGGTGGACAACGTCGCGCCAAGTTTGGATAACCTCACCTCTAGAATAGGTGGTCAGTTTATTACCAGTTCTGTTGTGATGTATTTCAAATTGTTGTTACCATGGCAACATAATCATGTTGTGTTTGAATCACCCTAGGCGCAGAATTCACAAATGTAACCATCTAGGACAACTTGGGGCCGATCTGCATGATGCTTAATTCTGGTCGATGTTATAAATAGGATGCCTGTCGAACAACGCGACACCCAGTTGCAGCCATCCTCGTTCGTTATCTCTGTGCTGTTATATCCTTAAACTCGCAACGTTTTCACAGGTTCTTTCAACATGGGTGCCATTTTCGTTATCGAATATTAAAGTACTTCTGCCCCTAGTTAGTTTCATAAGAAAGTCACGTTGAAGTGCAAACTAACTTCTCCATATGGCTTGCTACCGCAGATGGGTCTATGGGACTAGGAACTTCATCCGTCCGTAGTTTATTCAAAGTAGACGCAAATGAAATGTCAGGCCTATGACGTTCCAAGGCTGTTCCGTGTTAATAACAGTTCGTCTTTCGACAGCAGTCCCAGATTTGTCTTCAGCAGAAGCCTAAAGCTCTTAAACTCATGTTATTAAGAGAATGAGCGTCCGCAGAACGAAAGCAATTGAGATCATTGACGAACTAATATAATGAGCTGCCGTCCTGTCAGTCGAAATCCATCAGTATGAGAAGGTAAATATCGCTCTGCTCGGTCCAATTCGTAGTGTGACTACCTTGGGCAGTTCATTAACCCTCAACCGAAAGGGAACTCATGATCACTGGCTAGGTTTGCTGAAAATGATAAATGCCCTGATGGATGATCTGTTCAATTCGAACTAACGCAATTCAACTAATCACCCGTTACGTGAACTGACACATTGAATGGTATGCCGTTTAACCCGGTTTTATAGCTACAACTATTTTATAGCTACGACTGTTTGTGGCTGGTTGTATCTACCAAAGGACAATCCAATTGACTAGATGAATGGAACTAAACGTCGTGGAACCTCTGGTCTGGGTAACACTAGTCCAATTGGGTTGTTAACGCGTATGCAACTGCTGTTGCATATACAATGGAGGTGTAGTTAATGATCCATTTTTTTGCTATGGCTCTTAGGACACGGAACATGGGTTCGCAGGTTAGCGTCGAAAGCAAATGATAGCTGTTTAGAAAGAGAGAAGCAGAATCGATGTTCATGATTTATGGTATTTTGTTCCTTTGCTACTCAGATCTAGTTTCCCCGACTTATGTCTCTTTACGTGTTTGTTTTCAACTTTTCCATACAGTCAGTCTTTCCTAAGCCTTCCCATTTCGTTGGAGATAAGAATAAGGAAAAACCAGTTTTGCTGTGATCGCTAGACAGTAATCTGTGGTGCTGATGCTGTTCAAAAAGCGAATAGTGAAGTTGGCAGTAGGGGCAGTAAAGTTGCGTCTTGATGCACGAACAAGACCCTGAATATCATGATGCCGATGCTGTTCAAAAAGCGAATAGTGAAGTTAGCAGTAGGGGCAGTAAAGTTGCGTCTTGGTGCACGAACAAGACCCTGAATCTCGTGGTGCTTTTTCTGCTGGATGGTCAGAAAACTTTGAACAGACAGTAACTGCTTCGGTTTTGCGAGTCATTTCAGTAGTATTGCGAAGCCTAGAAAGTGTGCCGAATCCAGACAGGAATGAAAAGACGTGCACGTAAACGTGTGACATTCACATTCTGCCAATTTCAAAAGATGGGTGTCAAGTTGCGGTCAAATATTTCGATGATTTTGATGGATGAGCTTGAGCCGATTTCGGGGCAGCTCGATAGTTAAGGCATGTTATTACTGAAAGTCCATGGTTTGAAACGAGCCCCAATATCTCGACTACCCCTGTCCTTGGGCAACCTGGCACCCATGCTAACTTCGATTTCGGGGCAGCTCGATAGTTAAGGCACGTTATTACTGAAAGTCCATGGTTTGAAACAAACCCCAACATCTCGACTACTCCTGTCCTTGGACAACCTGGCAATACCTCAGCACCCATGCTAACTAGGGATGACACGAAACACAGGCACCGAAAGAGTGACCCATTAATGTATTACTAAATATAACGGTAAGTTCAGTAAGGACATAAGCCAGGATAGTTTGCTGGTCAGCTAGACACAGTTCGTTACTAATCCTCTTTGATTTGTTAAACTCCTGTCACATACTCGACTATTCAGTCATTGTATGGGCACCCACATTTGTATCGTTCTAGTGGATTTAGTTACTGCAGCCCCTGCCATCCGAAGTATGATGGCATTTATCATGTCTTCAAGATGTTTTGTGCAGTTTATGACAGCCACGTGCTTCTTCATTTCTTCTCGCGCTAGTTCACTTTCTGCACTTCTGTTCATGACACCTGTTTCGAAACAAAGTGCACGCAAACCGCATGCTGAGATGTATTTGCAGGCCAAGATGGATTTAACGGGTAACTCTTCGTTCTGTTTACCAGAATAAATAATTACTGGCGCTGCTGGCGTCGAACGGCGCTGCATACGACCATTTGCGCCATGGGTGGGGTACTGTCAGATTCCACTTTTACAAAAATAACCAAAGACCAAAAATTGATATCACTTCGTCTCGTGCCCGTTATAACTGTTCGCACTTAATTTTTCATCACAGAATGACTGAACAAGTGGATGAAGCTTTCCAATCTGTTAGTTCTTTTCGAAAAGAAAACACTTAGATCAATACATTACACGCCGCGCGTAAAATTGAGAACGACAAAGTTATCCGTGAGCAAAAACAACCTTCGTGTGTTTATCATCAAAACTCCGCATTTCCGAAGTCACTGGGTTTATTCAACAATAATCTGCAAACTGTAACCAAAAAATGCAAATAAGGGACTGCTATAACGTAAGATTCCATCACATTTCGCCTTTGAACTACGTATAATAACCGTACTCATATTGGGAATATGGGTGCAACTAAGCAGTGCCACAGTTAACTTTTACTACAGTAGTCATTTGCAGAGGAAAGCGTGGTGATCAAGCTTGCTTAGTAAACCGATATAGGATAGGATGATATTGATATCAGTAGTAATAGGTGGGTATATAAGTAGTACGAATTCCTGTAAAATTCTAGTTTTAGAAAGTTACAGAGTCCCTTAAAGAATGCAGTGGTTGGATTGAGCCGTCCAAATTCAATAATGACTAAATGTATCTGAAAGTTCCCCACAGCGATAGTTCACCCAGTAATATTTATGTGAGAAACGCAAATGACACTCAATTTCGCCTGTAGTTTGAACAGCACAGTTTGAGTACTCAGCAAGAACCACAACGTTTCTAACCAGAAGATTACTAGTTAGTTGGCCTTAGCATGCCAAACTATTTTGCTATCTAAGACCGCTGTATGATTTTAAATGCTCAAGAAAATTGCGCAAAAATTTCACTCGTAGCATTTTGTTTTCTTGTTTATTGGGTATCTGGTATAAATAAAGTTATTTTCTTTGGAAATAACTGGGATGATTCAAAGATGGGAACGAACATCCCCATCATATTGACCGGAATATAGAGATATGAGACACCCAAAGCACGTTTTTAACAAAAAAGCAAGGACCGATGGAAAGTTTACTGTCAAAAAGGAGTGCCTTAGACTAAGCTATCATAATTCAACGTTTTGGTCGCCGCGAGCAAACTTTCCCTTGGATTTCCATAGTCGGAACCAAAAGCACTTTAAAGTTGTGTTCTCTCTGACAATTTGATATTGGGGCCATTTTCTTGCACATGCACTGTTGTTCTCTGTGATGCAGCATGTGAAATTAACGGAAATATTAAAGGGGACCCTTAATACTCGACCAATTTAAGATTTAGATGCACAGAATTTTAATTCCAAACGCAAAAGTTTGACTTCAAAACCTCCGCGGCAAATTCAACCAAACCTCAGTTTCGATGCCCAATGTGCTTGGCTTTCTCATATAGTGTTATATAGTTATATCTCATGAAGATAAGCACGTAGTTGCACAAACAGTGTTGTATCGTTAGTTTTCATGAAGTTAAGTACGTAGTTTCTCATATAGTGTTATATAGTTATATCTCATGAAGATAAACTTCGGTAAGTATATCCTCATCGTAGATTGTACCGCTGAAGTCTGCTGTTAACTGTAGCGAGTTATTTCCCCCAGGCTTCGGAAGATAAACTGGCAACTCTAGTGGAGGCATGCATTTCTGCAAAAATGTATGACACATTTTGGTGTTCCGTTTTCAGGGTTCCAAATCTACGCGCCACAGTGTACCCTTTTTTTCATTTCACTGAGATCCATCCTTAAAATGCAACAGTCTCATTGTGCAAGGTTTGCGGTCCATAAGTTTCGATTTACAAGACAAAAGAAAAAAATCATGCAACCGTAGAGACCACCGCATATCCTTTTGTGGAGATGCAGATTGGTTTTCAAAAGATAAGCGGTTCCGTTACATGTGGTTTCTGTTCAAAACATCATGATATTATACTGTGTCATTCTCAGTAATAAAAGGAATCTTCATAGGACTCTTATAGATTCTTCTAACACGATATTGAATAAGCGAGCTGCTAAGTGATACCAGTTTATGCAATATTTTGTTGCTTGAAATAACATTCCCGAGAAACCTGTCGGAATCCAAAGTTTATTTCACAACCTCAAACCACAGTTCGCGAGTTTACTTCATTCTAATCAACAATTGGTAAAAATATAAGATTTATCGCACGTTTGTCACCCACTTTTCAACATCCAATAACGAAAGGACCTTCTAGTTAAATTTTGTGGTTAGTTTCACTTGAGGAAACTAGACAACCTTAAAAAATAAATTACTTACGCCCCAATTATGCTTATACCTGGATTTCCATTAACTAAAATTACAGCCTCGGAATGAGTGGGTGAACAGGCAAATAAAACGCGGTCCTGACCGTTGTGAATCTTTTGTGTGCACGAAATTTTGATGTTCAGAAAAGATGGTGTGAAAGTGTGTAAGGAGCCGAGTCTACCTAATGAAAGATAAACTTACTGAGATCGCAGAATCTGACAATCAAATTTACCCTACTACCCATGCGACTGGAAAGGTATTTATCCTTAGATAACATGGACGCCTGTGAGAAGAAACCACCAACGTAATTTTTGTGCTGCGCGGTGAATGATTTCAGATAGCTCACAACCACAAAACACCGCACCTTCCGGGAACCAGAGTTTACTTGATCAAATGAAAAGCAAGAACTCCTGAATGCCCTTCCTTTGCTGGGACAATCCAGTCATGCGCGCGTCAGACTGTGCTCGTCAATCGCATCCTGTGGTATTCACTACTTCAGGTTCCCTTGAGCAAAAGCCAGACATGAAAAGGTGAAATTTCCACTAAAATCGGTGGAGTTTAAGAGTCACTTGAATTACTGTTGGGCAAGATTCACCCCACCGCTTCGTCCTAGGCCGTCTTATTTGAAGATTGTATTGTGCAACTTGACTGCCCAGTTTAGCAATCAGACCTACAACCAATTATTTTGTAATCGGTCTCCAAGTGGTCAGATTGTATTGCACCATTTGCCATAATGAATTTAAGTGTGAATATTTATTCAAATTTTGCAAGGATTACCAACCCAAACAACAGTGTTCTAGTCATTCTGTTACCTCTGTTCTGTGGCATGACTACACGGAGTTGAATCGTCTTATGATAATCTTTCTCTATATCAAAGGACGACCCTTGTGCAGTAAAGAGAAAACACGTGACCTTGAATGTAGAGGTCTTTGTAGTGTCTTGTAGGTTCTTGTGTAACCTTGGAGTTCAGAAAGGTAGTTAATAACCAGGATTTGAAATTCACTCTTGACCCGAGAAATGCAATCTTTCGGACGTGAGAAAAGATAGCGTTATTCTAAACGAAGGTCGATGTAAGCACTAAGTAATTATGGTAAACGACATCATTTAGCGGTTACCAGAGAGTTTTTGAATATTATGGAAACCCATGAAGTGGTTATAGCCTCAGGTGTTCTCTTTGCGAGATGCTTGGTTTGACCCGTTTCTACCCACCAAATACAAGCTTTGAACTGTTGCGGGTGCATCTCCAATTGAATTCAGATTGGAATTACTCGAGTACAAACGTTTATGACGAAATTTATCCAGTAAATAACAGCTAAATATTTTGTAAGTAGCTGGGAAATTTTGATCCGCGGATCAAGCGGATTCTCCATCATTGTTTTTCTCACTAGCTTTTTAAGAAGAATCTGTGGTCCCCTTGTTGCGTGCTTTTTTCACGCAGCGGGGTACGCCTGGCTAGACAAACATCTGAAATATCGAACAGGAAATAATCACTAATACTGTTCAACGGACGGATGGTTGACAGACTGAGATATCAAGGACAAACGGACCACATTGGGCTTTTGCATCAGGAATTTGACGCCGATTCACCACCTTTCTGCCTAACGGGTTAATGTTTGACGTACACCATTTGCAGCAATACGTGACTTCCACAGTGGACCAGGGGTTCATGTCTCACGGATACCTAACGTAGTTAGAGGCACATGAGAGTTTTACATGTCTTCCACCGAAGACTTCAATGGAAAGAAACTTGTACTGACTGAATTGAGCCACTGAGTGTTGAATGGTCCACCGGGTCAGCAAGGGTAACGAATCAACTCTGTACTCAGGGGTGCCTTTTTTCCTGCTACGTGTACTTGGACGTTTCATTTAAAGATTTACCAAAGCTTCTGTAGTTGCTCACAGTCACTGTTTTTTCTACATTCATTGTGTCATGGATGCTTATTACTTGTACTGTTCTGATTATAAATTTAAAAGCGATCGATCTGCGAGTAGCATAAACCGGTCAGACTACTCGGATTTAAACGTAATTTCTTTCAGTTACTGTAATTAGTCGGGGCAAAGACAAAATCATTCAGATTTTCTTAGTCAACTAGATGACAAGACTCAGTATCTGACTGTTAATCAGCAGAATAGACTGTCAGTTTTTCCATAGCTCTAAAAGCAATTGCAATAAGATGTATTGGAATGTTTTGCGTTTCTACTTGTTTTGCTGTGGAATAATATAGACAAGGCTGTTGTTTAACAAAGGAGCTCAGAAATAATTATCCTATAAAAGCCTGCAGCTAGAAACTTGAGATACATCCTCAGTATGATATTGTTCAAGAAAATGGCGATCCTCTTCGACATTAGGTTGTCACGAGGCTAATCAGCCAGTCGGTGTGTGTAATTAGATTTGCTTTTAGCCTTAGGGCAACACTATATTGGTATGCAATTTGGTTTTTAACTCCACCTACATGTGCTTCAGTGCTTCCTAGACGGGGCGCTCGCTGCTCATTTAGAGAAAAAATTGCCGTGTACCTGATTGCTCCAATTATCACACTTCACTGACATAAGAAAAACTTATTTAAATGCCCCGCAGAATATAGAGACCTTTCATATTACTAAACATGCTACCAGCTGAAACACAGATTTTAATCACCCACCTAATTGGTTTTTGGTCACTGTTGGTGTTGTTGTTCAGTCGACTGTACCTACGGTATACCTAATTTTTCGGATACGGAATCTCTCGTTTGTGATGTTTTCAGCAACCTTATGAGTAGTGCATTACGTATACAATCCTTTACCTGTTGTCATCCATGCCTTAGAGGGAGTTGATTGTGAACAAAGATTAAGCTCATGCTACTTTTAAGTTACAACACCTGCAATGTGTTTGCCTGTCTGCTGAAACGCTCAAAATTCTCATAAGAAATATGTAGCGTAGGCCATCGTGGCATTTTTCATTTGCGAAAGATCAATGTGGACTTGTAAGTAAACTGGGCAGAATTGTGAGTTGTTTCGAAGTTACGAAATAACGTTGTTTGTTGGCAATTATTACTTTATCACAAATGGCGCCATTTTTCAAAGTTCAACAAACACACCTGGAATATTTGGGGGTAAAGTGCATCCAACGAAGTCCACATGCATGGAAACTTTTTGTAAAATATTATCCTAGTAAAATTGAGCACGATGATCCGTGGAGCACACTTTTCACTTAATAGTAATCTTAGTGGACGGACAACAAAGGGTCAGACTATGATTATCGTAAGTAGTGAAAACTGGTGAATAAGAGTTTGCATAATGTAGTGATACTTCCTAAATGGGCAACCTTTATGCTCACTAAAATACACTCTTTAGTTCCACTGGGACAGCGCACTCACGTGCACGACCGAGTGCTTTTACAATAAATGAATATTCTCTCAGATTACTTAACCAAAGTCTTGAACAAACATGTCAAGAGACTAGGTCAAAAATTTCTATATTAGCAGTTGTGCGTCTATGAGATCTTACGAGGTCGGGAACATCTGTCAAATGTGTCAAGCGCCTTCTGGGCATAAAATTAGGCATTTGCATTTGTAACGTATTGTGAGAAATATGAAACTGTTTTTTGCTAATTCCTTGATCTGTTGTAACAATCAGGCGGTCTTATGATAATGCTATGTAGTCTAGCGGCCCCGGTGGATGAGACCATCAAGTAGGCCATGTTCCCCACGTGACTGCGTGCATATTGATCGTTCAGCTATATTTAAATAAATGCTACTGTCCGCTTAGACTGATTGCGTACTTTCATCAGTATAACTGTGTAACGAATTTCGAAATGCACAACAGACGGCCTTTTGAATATGTCTTTGTGATTCGTACTCCATGCATGACTATTTCGTCACGCTGGTTACGGTTCTAAAAAAACTGCCTTCACCGACTGCGCACACACAAGTTTTCGAGAAGGCACAATACACCTGCTGTATTCAATGTACCAGGTGTTTTATTCTGTGGTTACAAAATGTAGGCGAATCAGTGTGGAAATATTTTAGCTGAGAGCAGAATACCAGTCATTTTAACTTTGGAACTGCCACATATCCGTGCTAAATAGTAGCAAAAATAATTTGAAATAATCCAGCAATATATCTTGGGTCACAGCAAGTGGACACTGGGTTTTGAAAATAGGAAATTCTTTCTGAATTTTTCTCCAACTCGGCGATGAAGGTGTGACTTGATCACTTGTGACTAGTGATGACGCGTTGTACCGGAAAAAGTGTCATTTTTTCCATTAATGATGCATAATTAACTGGAGGATCTGCCACCGCTCAGTGATCAAATTAATGCCAGTTATTTAAAACGCTTGCTAGCATACTCCTCATTTATTGGTGATCTGGAGCATATTTTTTCCAGAATAGCACCTACCCCTGAAAAAGAATCTTATTGATTTCAAGAGAAATTTCTTCTCTGAGGACACGTGTTTATTGTTGGTCTACATATTATTCTCGTGTGATCAGTGGTTTTTTCTTTAGACCAGCTCCAACCGGGCAAACTACCAATCAATGGAATTATTGTGATGTCCAAATATTTGGAATATATAACTACTTATGTGACCAGTAGCCGAGATGGTACCAGCCTAAAAGCAATCATATTATTGGTATTTCCAGGTGAAAGACGAAGCGATCCGGATGAATTTTTTCAAGCAACTAATTTACGGCATGTGAATACAGTTTATTCACCTTGCTGTTCAAATATGGCATGGCTAGGGGGGCACCCGGTGATGTTTGCCCATGTGAAACCGCAGCGGGTTGTTCCTATGAGTAAACTGTTTACATTGTATAGGGAGATGATGGGTTAAGATTATCCAGTGAAGACATCCATTACGGACAGATAGGCATAAAATTCAGTGGCTAGGGTACGGTTTAGCTGTAATCAACTGTTGTGCTATTGCGATATTCGTAAAGCTAACAGGAAACGCATACACATCACATAACATCCGTGTATTTTGGTCACAAACACTCTCTCCTAGTAGCCGACACTTATTCCACCTTCGGCTCGTGTAGACAAAGCCGCACAATAGGTTTCTTATCATATTACCAGCGCACGGATTCAGATATCACTCGTCAGTACTGTGTCGCACGGATTCACGATTCGTCTCTGACCTCACGGCCCACTGGTCTCACTGGCAAGTGGACTGTGCGCACAATGCCAGATGATTAACTTGGGCCATGTGGCGAAAAATCGTCCGAAGAAGACCATCGGTTTCTGAGAAAGCGGCGCACCACTAAGACACTTTCGAGTATGCCTTTCAGCCGTATCGGCACGCTGGGTGGATCATGCGGGAATATGAAATCTATGGGTGGTAACAGTGTGACCGAAGGGAACTCCTGGAGGGCGATGGCGACATCCTAAACTTGGTCTACCGACCGGCTACGTATGCATCTTCCTAGTTCTGAGGCGTTTGGGGCCGCGATCCTTGAGATTATAATATCATCTTATCGGAACTAACAAGATGAGGTAAATCTACGAGCAATGTTTTACTGACTACAAATTACCGGCGCAAGGTATATCTCCTACATCACCCAAGTCCCTGCCACCACTTTTCGAATGGTTGTGGAAGGAACATAACCGGGTGGTGGACAAACTGCAACTAGTGGGACTTCATAAAAATCATAAACGCTGTTGAGCAGTTGATTGTCCAGAAACAAGTCCTCAACGTCTGTGACGGACTACTACTACTGCTACTGGTACGCTCAGTGTTCAAGGACAGTGGGTCTCAACCCCGATGGTGGTCTGAGGACACAGAAGTTGGTTTCCGTGTGCTCTGTGTCCTGCTGCTTTGAAAAGCTGACAACTGACATCGCATATCCTGTCATATTGACCGCTGTGATAATGAAGCTTGCCCGCTGTACGGTACGAGTCTGCGACCTTGTCCCCAAGGTGAGCACGCATCTGACTCGTTAGTCTTGTGGTCCAGTGTCCGCTATCCCGCCCAATCCATAAAACGCAAAATTGTGGTTACCGAACCTTCTGCAAAGACGCTCTGCTATGATGTTGACTTGAACCGGCACCATGTGCCTTAGAAATCCGTGTGCATCCACACTTTTAGCTCCATCGAAAAACATACCGAAAGCAGTGAGATTAACGTATAATAGTTTAAAGCCCATTTTGAGGCAAGAGACAGTGATGACTTAATCAACGGCATGCAAGTGGGAACGCCATCCGGCCTCTGTTAAGGAAACATACCCTAATCCGCTGCAGCCTCGACGTAGTAGTCTTTGTGCCAATGGCACACCGAACACTTCACACAAAGGATGTCATAAAATGTTCTGCCAGAACAAATGAACTCATCAGTATACCCAATAAAACTCAAATTTCCATATCCCCGTTTTCCCCCAAGTGAGATTGGTGGGCGCCTGTTAATCATGCCCATAAACTAGTTTCGCTTGGCTGTGCGTTATGGATGACATAGGTTGCACCCCACAAGTTGATTAGGCATTGCCGACCCCGAGCCTCATTTTTGTGACGCATGTGAGCATGTTCGTTTGACCGTATTGAGTGACCCAAGGCAATCTCTTTGAACAATTTAAACTAAGGGTTTCGAGGTTTTCCTTGATTTATGTCGGGCTTTAGTGGTTAGCTTTGTAATTAGAGGCTCATGGAACACATATACAAAATTAAATCCTGTGAATGTTGCGCAACGCCGATTCCCAAATGCCTATTGCTCAGCGACATTTGTAATAGAGGACTTTGCCACCAGCATACATGACCTGAGTTGCGTATCAAGCAGTTCACACGAAAATTGGACCCGCTGGTATAGGTCACATACAGTTTATGACAACATTTGCGCCCATTATCCATTTGACGGAATAATGTGAGTACAGTTCACACAGCTTAACGAACTAGGAAAAGCTGGGCAATTGAAATGCAAGTGATGATAGAGGGTCACATAATACCCATTTGTCAATCCAAATTACATTGTCAGAACTTGACAGAACGCTGTTGTCCATCAGCTCTAGATATTCGTCTTCAGGAGACATGTTCCAGACTAATTGGCAGCCAACAACTATTCACTGTGTGTGAACTATGCACCAGAAAAGACAAGAGACAATCAGTCTCAATCAGTCATAACACAACCCACAAATCCAAACACGAAACTGACAGGAACTTCGCCCATGATCCATTAAACGATACAATGTGCAGTACATTGTTTCAAACTCGCACGACATATCAGTGGTGTTTATCAAGATGATTATTCTGGATAACGCCTCTTGAGGCATCAAGACACAGGCTCCTGCATCCGTCTATTCGGCCAGAGGATAGCAGATACAAATTTAGATACAGTAATAAACCTGTCGCATCTTTTGCGTCACTGGGTGAAATGTAGGCTAAAGCAACTTTCACAGCTTAATATGGCTGCAAAAAACTGCCTGTTATTTCCTTCTATTTCGTGGGAAACAAATTTGAAGACACGCTGGGAAAATGTGCTTCATTCAAAGTATTTGCTGACCTTGAAGAATGGCTCACTTAAACAAATCGTCCACACAAAGAAGCCACAGAAAAACCAGTTAGCACAGACATCTTAACTATGAATTAACAACTTCAAAAACATGGCAGATTCCTGCAATTCAGTTTCATTCTCCGATTACCGATCGGCGCTATGCATTTTGTGGTGATGGCACCCCTTGACGCCATATCACAACTACAAAACATAAGTACAACAAAAAGTACCCACCTGTAAAATCGATTGCAACTTTCGTGCCCCCCCCCAACTTTGATTCAGTTTGCTATGGAAATACTGAGCACAAAGCTAACCATAACATTAAAACATCGCCCTTGAGCTTTGCACTTCACATCAGGGTTGCGAAATTGGCGTTTACTATGTGTTCCCTAAGAGTATGCCAGGAATTCATAATCATCCCGGTCACACATTTCAGCAGTTTCGTGGTAGTGAGGTTCTTGTTGACCAAAGGCACTATGAGGAACAGCTCAGCTAACTGTGTATAATGATAGTCATAATGGGGAGTACTACTGCCTGCAATTTCACACAGCAGGATCTACCAAAAGTTGGGTTTATTTCCGCTTCAGCAAACAAGACTGTGTTTTTGGAGATGAAATACTTTTTGGCGCATTTTCAACGCTTGACATCATCGGAGATTACTTCGTTGAATAACATAACGGCGAACAGACTTGATATAGAACTGTCCATACTGACTGTCCATACTTGTTGGTACACAAGATGCACAAAATATGCCCCTGGTCAAGAGATTTGGTTAACAAGAATATAAGACTCTTCAATTCTTTTGTTCAAAGAGACAATCTTATTAGAACGGTCCATGATCCCCCAAGAGAACCCTTGGGTTGTTGTTGTTGTTCTGTGCGATGAATAACGCACAGAAACGCCTGTCTACTAGGCTTCAATCGATTGATGAGCAAACGACCAAAAGATGAAAGAGACTGTCGACGGTCTGTCAATTACACTTTTACTCACAGGGCTGTTCAATATGTATTTGACTGACAAAAAGGCTTTTTTAACATGCATTTTGCGAAACTTCAAACGTAGTCTAATTGTTTTTACGAAGTAAATGGATTGTTGTCACTCTGTCTGTGAACTGAGTAGCTTGCACAGAACATGCTGTTTCTAACGGAAAATTATTTGATTACTAAAACTTCCATTTACCATAGACATCCCCGGTTTTGCAAACAGTTTTAAAAACCTAAATTAAAGCTAAATTTAAAAAAAGCGAATACAGAACAAGTAGGTTAAAAAGTTATCGGTGAACTCAAAACGTTTGGACAAATCAAAGCTCTCACCAACTTTAACGTGGCACATTCCAGACTAGTTGTACGGCGCTGAGATCTACCAGGCTCCCTCTGCTTTGTAACTGATTTGGGACTGGCAGATCAATGTGTTTTTATTAAAACTAAGTGTACTTTTTCATTTTCTTTCGCGGCTACAGAAAGTCCAGAAATTAATGTCCTGACAAAAGAGAACACGAGGGAACAAAACACTTGACACTGTGAAATGTGGTGGGGATTGTGGCGCGAAACAAGGAGACCACTGCGTGTGTGAAATGCCACACACAAAAACACAGGCTTACCAAACTAGCCTAATACGTAGCTCAACAACCAAGAAAAACTAGACAATTGCAATGCATCTGATGTTAAACTGTCACTAATCCTCATTGATCGATCCAAATTACACTATCAAAACTTGCCAGAAGGCTGTTGTGCACGAGCTCCAGCTACCCGTGTTCAAGGAACACGTTCCAAACTAAGTGGCAGCCCAAAACTATTCACTGTGTATGGATCGTGCAACAGAAAAGAAAAGAGCCGACTGGTATAGCTCAGTCAGCCATAACACGACCCATATATCCAAACACGAAACTGATTGATCGGAGGTGCACGTAGTCTGTTGGTTGCTTCAAGGTTAACACTAATCTATGTTCGTTCTCTGGTCTTTTTTATTTTATCTTGACCATAATGGAACTTACTCGAGCTGACCAAAGCTTTGGTGGAGAACCGTGCAGTCTTTACCACACTACACCAATCAATATGCAAAGTGAGCAGTTAACGTTACTCCGAAGTTGCTGGCACCAGTTTTATCTCCTTTGTCAAAAGTGTCCCTGGAATTCTACTGACACATGTCAAAGAGACGGAATAAGCTAGACGTCCTCACTGATGTCCGCAATCACTGCGCACATGCACACTCATACATATAAAGTTATATTAAATTTTTTGTTGGAACTGTTGAGGTGAAACTCCATGGTCAACTTTCAGATTATCGAACGACTGCGGCGTGTGTATTTTCATGGGCTGGTTCTTGAATGTGACACGCGGCGAAAATAAAGCTTTAGTAATGGCGCAGCCTGCAAAAAAAGTAAATGGGGAAAACAGTATTTTCTGTGATACACAACAGCAAAGGGATCAGTTGAAATCAGCACACCAATAAACACTTGGCTACAACTTTCAACATCTTTCGGAGCTACCCAATTCTTGGTTACAATCGCAAGTCCGTCAAAATGTTCATGGTTTCGCCATACAGATGGCCGATAGCACTTAACGTCACGTGTCCCAAATGTAGAAGAAAGAAAATCTAGGAGGACATATTTGAGGATCATAGCTTGACATAATTCGGAGTAACGCAATTTTTCATGCAGCTGAGTTACTGAGCGAGCTAATGATGTGCTTCTTAATTTTCACGACATTAATGGAGGATTTGATTTGACCCAATTCTGTGAGAGTCCGTGTCCCAAACAAGTTTTCTGCATAAACTTTAATGCGGTTAAATCAATAAATTGTTTACCTCATATTTATTGGGTGCCAATGCTTGGTTAATTTCTGTGTGACGCAAAAACCTTGTCAGCCCAAGGACTCGCTTTTTGTTTAATGTGGTCACCAAATATGAGCTTGTCGGAGCGGTAAGATACTACGTGGGAATAACTTCTCCCTGACTTTAAAAACTGAATCGTTATGTAGTCTGCGAAGTTGCTCCCATTGGCGGGATCATTTTTTGCACCAAACGACATAAAATGTGGATTTCCAGAGGATCTTATTGTCTAAAGTTACGTACATGTTTCGTTTAAGCTAGAAATGTGCAGCAAATGGACACGGGCCGATCCCTGATCTAATCAACAAAACAAGTACAATGACTATTTTCAGGACGTCGGCCGACAACCTTCAAGAAAATCACACAAGTGAGCAGCCAGGTGTTTCCGAGTTTAAGAGAATTTGTTGTCCACATGCTTCACAAACACAACAAGCCTCATACTAAAGAATTTCGATTCAACATCATAATAAATTTTATGCTATTTTTAACCATAGTGAAAACTTACAAGCCAGGAAATGATCATTTCCAGGCCAAACGTAACGTTTGGATTTTTAGCTCCGTGATTGGACCCAGAGACCAATGTCTGGAAATTTTATAACGATGTTGTTTTTTCATCTTATTTACAAATGATCAGTGAGTTTTGGAAGCATTAAACCAAAAAGTGCGAAATTGCAGATGACTGCATACCCACCATAAGCTCGTCCGCCAAATGATGTGATTTTTGACGTGTTTCCGATAAGCAGGTTTATAGCCGTGCGCTCATTTTCAGATTACTCTGTTAACAAGGAGAAATTCAAAGGGACCTCCGCTGAACCACAATTTTCGGAATCTTTTTGAAAAACTCGTCCTGTACAAAGGCCTTATCAATAGTTTCGTCTCATCAACTCTACGTTAATATCTTAGATATTATTCATACTAAAATATGAAGAGGTGTTTCGCAGCACATGTCATTGAAAAATACCATAATCTATAGAATTATCCAAACAGCATTAGAAATTTTCTACTTGTTGAGATACTTGGGATCCCGAATTTTATCAACTACATTTTCTTTCCTGACCACACATCTTGAAGTAATTTTTGGTTTGCAACTTTAGCTTTTGTTAACAGGTACTCAAATGAAGCGTAGTCGAAGAGTGTAAAAAACACAAGAATGCCAAGAATTAATGCATAATCAGCCTTGACCCAATTTAACGATTGAAAATAGTTTCAACCAGATAGTGGCTGTTACGGTTCCCGATACGGAACTTTGAGTGACGCGTAGGTTCGACAATCCCGAATATCAAAAGGAAGAATTGGGTTCGTAATTCTACGGTACTATTGACATAAGGGTAAACGAATGTGTACAACAAACCTCAATTGTTCACGTTCGTAGCGTCAACAGGCTCACAGCTCTGTCACTGACCGGCACAGTGCAGTGTCAACGTCCGCACACCAAACAACGGCGAGCGGAATGATGGCTCAGTAGCGTGGGCTGCGGTTGTCCCTTCCGACGATAGTCTGGTGATTCTCATTGGACGTGCGATCACACGGAGCTCATGAGAAAACAAGTCAAGGCAGGCTCAGCAAACGGGACATGAACGCGCATGGGTAAGTAGGTCAGCTGCGCACATACACACACACAGACGCACATGCCAATACACAAGTGTCGGACGAGACGGCCTCTGCGGCAAGGTGAGTGACGGGTACGAATAAGCAAAACAACTGGAGATCAAAAGTACATAGGCGGAGTAAGCAAATGAATGGGGGAATTATCACGAGGTCAAGTTGGATTCAACACTCCCCACCATAATTCCTCCATGAATTACTACGCTACAAGAAAAGGGTAAAGGGGAACACTTATCATAGAATACAGAGTACAATGTCTTGCGTAAGTAAATGCGGGAAGGTAGTATGACTACCGTGTGCTGAGTTCTGTGTATATAGTCACTTGGCAAACACCAATAGGTAAATGTGGCCATAAGACAAATACTGACCCCTTTTTTTCAATCTTTGGCCATGTACCAATTGCTAGACTACATGGTTTTGCACCCCAAAAGGACCTGAGTTCTCACTGGGTTGAGAAAATTTTTCGACACTTGAAACATTTGTGGCATCACAGGTTTGTTTCATCTGTCATGCTTCTGTATATTGTTCAAAGATGTTACGTTAATTTTCCCCAAAATTTGTTTATTTCTAAGTCCTTAGATTTGCAACACAATATAAAAATAATTTTTTTTGTAGGATCGATGGCTGCGTCTCGAATGCCCCACATTCCCAGTCTTATTTGTTTCAGAAAGCTCACAACACTAAGTGAAGCGGCAGCAACTTTATGGATAATCTTTAACGCCGTCGCTCCAAAACAAAAGTTAACGTGTTCCACACGAACGCAACTACTTTGCCGTGGAACAGTCCTTGTTTACTCTGAATAGTCGTCACTAATTTTCAGATACGCTACTTCAGATTTACATTCCCTAGCCCCAAAACTAGAATTGGCACGACCGATCTCAAGCAGCACGGGTGGGTTTTAAAGCATCTCTGCAGATACAACATTACTGCAGAATATTCAAAAGAACCGAAGACGTTTTCTACTCCATTTGTAATTTGTAGCAAACCTTTATAACAATGTATGTTTTTTACGTATAACACAGCTAAGCTGCAAACAATAGTGCTTATGCTAACTTTCGGCAGAGAATTATTCAGTAGGATGCCGAAAATTCGTTGAAGCCCAACGTGTACCAAATTTGGGCCTATCAGATTTCCGGCAGATTTATATCCCAGTTGACCATATGAACTCAAGTGAAAATTAACTTGGTTTAAGGGGAGGCTTATCCAAGTCCAAGCTATTCTTTTATTCAGCTCAATATGCTACGCAAACGCCTCTAATGTTTTAGTTGCTTCGATGTAGCAGCAAACGTCCTTGACAACAACCACACGATCAGCATTACTTCAAGAAAATAAGTTGTGATATCTCAAAGGATAGTTCGAATGGAGACAAAATGCCGCACTTGAGATGCACATTCAGGCTGAACAGGGAAACATCATAAACAAGAAACTCAGCTGAAAATAAGTTGTCTCTCGTTAAAAGCAAATTATTCTACCAGTGAGTGTACCTCGCAAAACGATTACACTAATCGTTCTCCATTTTGAGCCCCGTGTCAAAGTCTGAGCGTAAATCAATCGGGGCACTTAGGTAGTAACAGCTGGTGTTAAATGTTTTCCCTTATAGTGGTACAATACAGTACTGTCAGAACAGACGAAAACCGTCCTCAACTTTAATGTTTTAGTCTCTGGGAAATGGGTTGGTATCAATCTGAAGGATGCAAAATGCAGGATATTTGTTTATATGGCACATTTCTGTGTGCTAAACAGTTCGGGATATCGAGTTCGGAGGAAATATTTGAAAGGTGTGTGGTTTGCCATCTGTAGAGAGTCCCACATAACAGGCGCCTTAGGAAACGCCACAGAGGTGGTGACATGTTTTCATCAAGTATAGAAACGTTTTGTTGGTGCCCATTTCTGGTTACTTCACGCTGCACAAATGACATTTGAAAGTGATCACAGTCAGCGGTGAGCAAACATTTGGCTGGTCCAAATAAATCATCATTTAAAGCCAAACGGTGGCTTATGGCACGGTGAAATTGCCACCTGAATGCTATCTTTTTGAAGGGATAATTCCACATCTCTTTTCAGCCTGTTAATTACACCAAGAATGACAGAAATAATTTTTTACCCACATCACTATATTGAAGCATGCGCTACGATTTTCCGCCTCACCGTTTGTATCAATAGGTTACTAAAGATAGAACACACTGTGCCTTTGGCGAAGGATGAGTATCAATCATATCGGTATTTGGAATGGAAAAATTCTTGTTACGGGTGGTTGGACAAACCAGTCACATCACTCAAGCGTGATCATATTCGCCTGTTGGGATTTGATGATTCAAGTGCATCCAGGTTGCGCTGGTGGAGTAGTGGTAACATACTCGCTTGGAGTTCTTGCCCCGTCACGGCCACAAATAAGCACTGCTAATGGGTAGTAATGCAAGTGAGACTCGAGTTCAATCCTTTCCATTTAGGCGTGGACTCATCAGAATAGTTTTAGGACGAGAGGACGGCTGGTCAAAAGAGAATAGTGTGTATGTGAAACCTTTTTGTGTCTGTGTGTTACAAACTTCGCATTTTTTCTATGTTTATGCGCCTGTACTGGGCCCATTAAAGAGATCGATCAATTACAGAATAGCTTTGCATGACAACTTTGCTACTGGTTGAAGCTGGGCACGTTTTCTGACATGTAAAATGAAGACGGTATGTTGCAGCATTTAATCGGTATTTACTGGGGGGAACTCAGAAAGTTGCTTACCGAATTTGCATTCGTAACAATCATATTTAGACATCTTCACAACTCTCCTCATAAGAACACAACGGTCAGTACACCAAAAAAGTAGGAAGTGGATTCGTGTTCCACTCGTTAGGCATCTTTAGTCATGCACCATTATAGACTTGACAGCGTTTGATGCACAATGGGGGTATGTTAATACAACCTCAGTGGGGCACACGGGAGAAACCCGCAATGTCAAATCTAAGACATTGAAACCTTTGTACTTGGAAAATTCGATTACCTTCATGATTATTTGACCAACAACTGAGTAACTGTGCTGGTTGTGTGGATCGACTGATCTACCAGTCAGAACGTCTCAGCCAAATCGTCCAACGGATGCGTGGAGCACCTTGGCACTTTTCGCAGGTGGTTGCCACATTTTTAGAATTTGCAATCACACATCCTCGTCTGAAGTAATCCGCTATTTCAGTGGCCATCATAACATCTCGCCACTCTTCCCTTGATATCCTGGCTTAAGCTTGGAGTAAATAGAATGCAGCAACTCAAAGGACATGTTTAGCATTTTGTTTCCTAGAGAAATGGTGATGCTGCTTTTTCGGACATCCGGTTTTCAGTTTTCGCACCACAAAAACCACCAACCACCAAAAGCAATTCGAAGATGTTTCACTTCGTAATAGTAGGCATTCTGATTCCTGATCTGGCAGAACTACAAGCGGGAGTTTCACGGACTTGCTCGTATTGTGAGCGCCTGATGTTAACCTATCATTAAGGTTTGTTTGGGTTGAGTATAACATCAGGATATGATAAGATCTACGGTGACAAAGCAATCATCCTTTGACTCTACGCTTGGCCAGAACGATGTAAGAAAAACAAGTAAGATTATCTAGAAGAGCTAGTTGGAGACAGAAACGTACTCTAGACATGTTCATAATGCATACGGAGCTCAGTTATCAAAAACAGACTTAATTGCGGGTGAGAAGCTACCAACTCCCAAACTGAAACACAACAAGTGCATTTAAGAGGAAGTGTAATGAAAATTGACGCAAATTTCCTACCTCCTGGTAACCGGCGAATATTTGGCCAGTTGTGCGAAACTTACAATCCTGGTTACCCAGTGAATGGGTTTCATGACGGGCTTAACAAATGGTCATCTTTCTTGTTTTGTTGTTGAAATAGATTTTGAAACAGGCCGTATAACCCATCAGGTGGATGCACGACACCTTTGAGGAGAAGCAGTTGAGTTTTACTGAAATCAGATGAACAAAACTGCACTTCAAAGTTCTAAGAAAAACACTGGGTAGAGTCTATAAGTTAGAGGTTTTCGTGTCACACCCAAGTCGAATTCACATGACTTTTAATTGAACAAAACACTATCATCTGTGCGTACTATCGTCCAAACAGATTCATACGATTTTTCTAATTCTTGAATGAGACTACTCAAAAGCAGAACTGAATAAAATCGCTTATGAATACGCTTAACGGGAAAACGAGCTGAGTTGCTTGCTGCTTAGTATAATGAAGTGGTGTTTCAGAACTTTGTTTTCGGTTTAGTGGAAAGGTCAACTGACGAAATGTCATGATCATACGATCCCTGAAGTTATGTTAAGCGACTTACGTTGTACTTAGCGATCGCGTGAATAAATCACTGTATACTACAAAATCTCGTTATGCAGTGCCTTTATTTATGTTGCAAATGGCAGATGGCGCCAGTCAACTGGAGTATATTTGGGCCAACTTTGCTTATTCAGCGCTGGCTGCTAGGCAAAGTAAAACCTTAGATGCCATATCGCCAGAAGAGCGTTTATAAAAGTATTTGACAAGTTGGGCAGAATTCAGCCTTCAAGGTGCTACTGCATTGTCTAAGTCTGAATCTGGTACAACAAGGAGAAAACATGAGAATTTTCTGGAAATGCACGGATATTTGCATGAAACTTCGGCCCAAAAGTATTCTGACTGAGTCATTCATCTTTCAGTTGTTTGGAGAACCAATTCGTTTTTTTTTGCTGATAAAGACTTTTGGTCACAGTGCAATTTTGAAAATAGCAGGTGCGACAAACAGGAAAACATTTGTTCCTCGGAATCTAACACATCGTAATTCCTTCTTTCTTTACGACGGCCCAACACATTTTCTGTCAAACATGTGTTTCGTAATTTTCCATTGAACCAATTGTTTGCAACCCTCAGGTTGGTATTACTCGAATTCTATTCACTTGTAGGTAGACTAACTCTGATGATACTGTCCAACCCTGTTCTGTTGGTAATGGCATCTTACTATGCAATAACCTCAGACATTGGCTACAATGCCTTTGGAAGCGCGATGATTAGTTGTCCGTTCAAGCACAGTTTCGTTCATACGAAACACGATAAACCTGACGAACATCTCGGTGTCTTACAACGCACCAATACGATTTCACTGCGAATATCAATTCGGGATGATCAAATGAACTGCGTTTTGGAAGAAAAATGTTTCCAGTTATCCATACGAAATGGCCCAAAACTATGGCGACATTCATCTTATGTTAGTTTCGCATGTGATGAGCGGAACAACCCACCTGGACAGGAGCATGTTTATTTCGGACTAACAGATACCAATCTTGAGTGGTTTAGTGGCTTCATGGCGATCTCACGTCCTAAAACTCCAACTGTTAGGCTCGACCGGCACTACTTTCCAGCCTGGATAGAAGCACAAGTTATCAGGTTCCGTCCGGCAAACGTTTTGCTGTACAATTCGTGTCTAAACCTTTATGCTCTTTTTACATTCTGTGATGGCAAACGAGAGGTAGTGTGTCAGCTGTGACTACCAATCATTCACTTTACTCTACCCGACATCTTATGTTATTCGTACAACGACTGTTCTGTCGCTAATAAACCATGGAAAACACAGTCGCCATGTTGCCTCAACCACGCACGCCAAGCCTGTTCATGTTATTCGGGTAGTCGATTGGGTGGTCAACAGTCGGAAAGGACCCACGACATTTCATCGCTCAACTAGATCAGAATGTATCGAAATTCGTTTAAACCATCTTGCCCTACGTATTCAAAAGAAGGACTCCGTGATACTATGTCAAGCATATCCCGGAGTGGGCTGTACCAATTTTTTTTATTTATAGTGACAAAAGACACCTGCTGAAATTTGCATGCTATACAAAGCGTGGGAGTGCAGACCTCTTTTCGTGCGGTTGTTTGCCATATAAACAAAGTTCGGTATACAAAAGTTTCCTTTGCTCAGATATCTGCTGGAAGTGGGAATATTTAACTTTCACCATATGGACTGCCAAAACTGAACCGTGCTTCCTCTCAGAAAAATCGCCTTGTCCTGAGACTTACTTCTACGTTTATATTATGGGATCTGATTTCATGTGGGAGTGTTTCTACCTTTCCTAAATGCCAAGTGTGCTCTTCGATTGACACAAAAGCACTTGGCGTTTATCCAAAAAGCGTGGATTTTCCTGGATGGAAATGGTAAATTTATCTTCTTGGAATAACAGAACGACAATAAACAATGGTCACTTTCCAAGAGATGGCAACCAAAACATCAACTGCAAACTTCAGATTCTTTGTAGTGGTATAATTTGCGAATGTCCGGTAATCAGCCAGTGTTTTCCCAATTCAGAGCTGTATTGGAAGACTTTCAGTCGGAGTTGTAATCAACTATGTATGCCAAAATGAGCCCACAAAATGTGTCATTCAACTCAGCTAATTCTGACAACCAGCCTTCTACACTACATAATAATTTTTATTTTGGCTGAGTAGTGTCTATCAAGCTGGTAAGTTAAACCGTATATGAATACATTGCATCGCATCCAGTGTGATCTCAGACCGTTGAACTAAAAGAGCCATCTACAGTGTTCCAGAGAGACAAAGGGACCGAAACTCCAAAAAAATAATAAGGAATACTCCACTAAAATATCTGCGGTAAACGCCCCCTGAAAACCCACTTAATATCAGGCAGTAATGCAGTCCTCAAGCGATGAATGCTGCCATTCATTTCAACAAGTTCCGCACCAACTCAGCGCACAATACGCTATTACGTGGAATGGGAAAACGCTGTTTCGGGTCAACCAGTATGCCGGTACATATATAATGCGTTTAACAAATAAATGGAAATTCGGGAAACATTGGGTTTTAGTTGATGTCAGTATTAGTCCGCACTTAGTTATGCAGTTTCCTGTGACGAAACTGTCATGCTGCTTAGTGCCCGGAACATCGTGAAGGAAATCGAGAGAAAGTTGATGGAAGCATGTCAAATCTGTTTTGAAAAAGGAGGCGTGTTAAAAGAATATTAATCTTTGAGTGACCCGTTGCTGAACGTCGATGCATCTGAAATGCATGGAAAAAGGTAAAACGTCTCCAGACATGCAGATGTGGAAACGGTGTGGCGAGCGTCTAATGAGTGCTCAAGTGTAGGCAGACATGGAAGTCTATTTAGCTTATTGTTTTCAGTTGTACATCTAGGCAAATGCTCAGGCGGATTCCGGTCTTATTCTGTGGAGGACGGGATAAACAACGATTAATTCAACGGCGCTGCGGACAATCGAAAGAATTCGGCTTCTAATTAAATAGGAGAGAACGTTTTTTGCTCCTGTGAGATTCATATGACGCTTCTATTGGTGACATTTTCCGACTGAATCTTCTGCAATCAATAGAATCCTGGCTCGAGCAGTGTAATGTTTATGATGTCAAATTTTGCCCATCTGATGAAACGTTGGTGTGGTGCTTAAGAGTTTCCATCAACATCACAGAAAATATCGTTTCAGGGGAAAGCAAACTCCTTTTTCTGGTCATAGCAGAACGGCTCTGAAGGCAACCATCAGGAACCCGTGGAGTTTGACAGCTGGAAGACTACGCTACTGCATCAATGTAAAGTGGACCAGTGACGGCCGGTCTTATTTGTTAAAAGAAGCTTTACCACGGTGGAGAAATGGCATCCGAAGGGTAGTAAGTGCAAACAAGTATATAACTGTCTTCATAAATTACAGACGTTGGTTGTGGTGGTTCTCATGAAAGAGCTGGCGAGATGTCCCAAGTGGTTAGAGCGCGAATTTACTGACCAGACGGTTTGTGGTTCGAACCCGACCTCTGCCTCTCGACTTCCCCTGTCTAAGCTCGCGCAACCTGGCAGTATCCCAGCCCTCGTGCGAACTTCGGGTGGCGTGCAAGTTAAGCACCGAAAGAGTGCTACAGCTGAACGATTTTTTGTTTACGAAGAACAGACTGGTCATAAACGTGAATAAATTTGACAGAGGTTCGTTCATACTAACGAATAACTCAGAGGATGTGGAAACTTGTTCATTACGTCCAAATGGTTCCTCTTTAATAACACGGAGAGAATGACGACTTTAAGCGACTTTCTTCCTAGTATTACCAAAAAAACAATGTAAAAAATAAGTTCCCGGATTTTCAACTCAAAAGCTTTGTTCACAATCACTTTCAGAAAGGTCTAGAGTTATGAAACTCTCAGAGTGAAGGCAGCTTTGCTTGAGCGATATTAAGCTATCGCTGGCGACCCGCTGGACGCAATTTTGGTAGGAACTACTTCTGGTTTCGACATTGACTGGTAACTTTTATGAGACTAAAAAAAGGGTCGTCTAAATCTTTGTCACTTTGTTTAACATATTGCCGTACAACAGAAATACCCCAAATGGTTCACTGTACAGTCATCACCACTTTCTCAGCATAGGTGTGCGACTGTGCAACTGTTAAAAAAAACGACTACCAATTTAATTCAAGCAAAAACAAAATGAAGTTACTCTTAAACAGTTGCTATTCTACTGAAAACAATAACCATCACACTGAATCAGTTTCCTGCCAGACTTTCTAAAGTTAGTCGTTAAGATTGAACATTACCTACTTTTTTCCTAGCAAATGCGCATTGTCCACAACGATGAATGGGCAAGGAGGAACACTAATGAAACCTATTGGACGGAGATGACAGGATGACAGATGTAGTTTCTAGTGTCTAGGATGCGAAAGTAAGTTAACTTGACAGATTCTGTGCTCAAACGGTCTGTTCGCAAAAGGCAGACTTTTGTTGGGAAATTGGATGCTGAACAAAATTAGATGGTTGCCATGAAACCATATCTGAACCTTCAGCAAATATAAATGAATAAGTCTGTCTAGCTAGCAATGAAAATTATGCCCGGAGGCAAGTCAATTTTGAACAAATCAGCATTAAACTAAAGATGTATGAGGTAATTGGTGTCTGTTCATCCGTCAATCCAACAAAAAAGTAGAATCAGTTTTCTTGTCGGCTTGTTTTCGCACTGGAGGTTAGGCAGCAAGTTTAATTATTTCGTCTTCTGTGTTGCATCCACCTCGCTTTTACCGAAACTAGGTTTACTCATGACTGCTGCAACCAAAACATTTACGGTACACTTTGAAATAGTGGGTGCCATTTTAGACTGAATGTATGTGTTCACATGGAGAGTTAATCGATTACATGAAAACGTGGCAGTTCATTGAAAAGAGGCGGACTACATGATATGTAAACCGTCGTAGTGAACAAAAGTATCCGATTTGAAGAAATTCTACCGCGAAAACAAATTAGGCCACAAACGGCTGACGGTTCGTGCAGATACGTAAAGATGAACGTGGGATAGTGACGTAAACGGTAATCAGGTTTGCTTCAGGGGAAGTATTTGCCTTTATAAAGGACTATTGGACGACTTGGGATGGACCATTTGCTTAAACACCTGAAGCTTGATAAATCGATAGGCTTTGGCGTCAGCTAGATTGTCGTACCATGGTCAACAGAGCAGAACGACAACTCGTAAACCGGTGACCTTGAATAATGTGTGCGCCATTTTCAACTTCTCTCTGCCTCAATAACCCTTGAGAACTACATCTCCAACTCATTTGAAATAGGGAACACAATATTTTCAGTTTCAATGCCTCCATGTACTTATGATTGTTCCGTGAATCAGAGTGTTGGTACGATGATTTGGATATCCTTGAATGGTAACCTGAGCGCATGGTGAAATTTTGCGTCTGTTCTAAATCAGCTCTACCTAATGCTCCATGAGCTTGTGGACGATGCCAAGGTTTCGCCAACTGCGGAATTGACGATAAACACACGGATGGTGTCCGTCACTAATGGCAGATACATCTTTTAGGAGACGGTGTAATAAGTCGATTAAAAAATAAAGGTATGTGTGCCACTTGCGGTAGTGTTTGTGATGGGCAAGTTGCTGGAGTATTTTTATGGTAACGAAGAAGCTCACAGTATGAATGAAGCCGAGACGTGTTTTTTTCGTTTGCATTTTGCGTATTTGGGTTCCCATTGGAGTAAACCAATGTAGCTACATACGCTGGTTCGGATCTGTCAGGCAACGTTGTATGTACAGAACAGATTACTCAGAAATTTAAAGCTATCCTTGCAATGTTTGATGCTTCCGAATAAGCGGGTCAGTGCCAACAAGGTTAAAGTCTCTTTCTGTCTATCCAATCCAACTGCGTTGGACGATACTCACATCACTGTCACATTTGGGTGACCGACTTTCCGAGGTTGAAGCAACCAGTGGTGTAAACGAGGCCAGAATGGCTTATCCTCATCATATTATAAAGAGGCTTGGTTTGTTCCATGTGGTAAACAGTAGGCTGGCCTGGATCCCAGTTGAACAACAGACACAAGAAGCAGGAAACAATGTGAGGTTTGCTGATCTCGCAATGGAGTCTCCAGCGGAAATACGCCAGCAGTAAGGACGGATCACAAGTTTAAAACCGGTGAGTAAATCTCAATTCAATACACTGCCGTCATGTGAACAAATTCTCTCCACTCTTCTAGAAAAAGGTCGCCTCAAACTGCGTCCCACGATTGCGACAAAAAATACAATGTTCAAATGTTAATAACCCTTGAAATTTTCCCTGTATCTTCCGTGAATTATTTCTCAGACAACTATTAATTGGCACCTGATCTGAAACTACCACTAACTAGGTGACAAATGACAGAAAACACAGTCGATTCTGAAATGTGGCGGTTGAACATTTGCCGGTTTTTGTGCTGTTTTGGGTCCCAATAGGATGAACGTAAATATAAGTAGAGAATTCCACTCAACTAAACCTATCCCCATATTTACTCCCAAAAGCACTGAAGTCATTTAAATGTCGGATGATAATGGAAAGATCACAGTACGACATTGAGAAGTTACACCACTGGACTGATCAATAACGTTGTACGTTGTTTCGTCTCCACTCCAAGTCGAAAGCATGCAATACTCGCTTTCACTGCACCTGCTTACGAGTTACTCTCTACGGACTGCAAATGACAAAGGAAAACTTCTTGTGAAACAACAAGGCAAACGAATTGGGCCCTCGATTATACGTATACGTGTTCCACAAATAAAAATGTGGTGACTGGTTCACCGTCTTCTTCTAGAATGCTGGACCATGGATATGCTGTCTTTATTCTGTTGTTCCATCCGTTTTATTGGCGAAGCAGCTGTGTTCTTTTCATCAGGTGCCTAACACTTCCAAAAAACGTTGCTGTTTTTAGTCCTCATGTAACAAGAGCACATCCTGACACATAAATAAACGGTAAAATTAATAACATGTGAATTCTGTGTGACATACCGAATTACGGGT
This sequence comes from Clonorchis sinensis, assembly GCA_003604175.2. Classification (NCBI taxonomy): domain Eukaryota; kingdom Metazoa; phylum Platyhelminthes; class Trematoda; order Opisthorchiida; family Opisthorchiidae; genus Clonorchis; species Clonorchis sinensis. The sequence continues at coordinate 9,850,471 of CM030374.1, read as the reverse complement.
GGTGACTCCTATTCCCATGTTCGTTTCCATCACCGTTAGAGAAGAAATTCTGAGCGCGTAGAAATGCGGTGCTCGTCAGATTCTATATATATTTCTGAATTAAAACAGAGGCGCGTTTTTTAGTGCATATTCCCGAGAGCTAACGGACCTTGCATTGCTGTTTAGTTGTTATTCAACGGATCTTGGAATCTGACATCTGAATGACTTATCACAACTGAAACCTACACTAGATCAAAATCTCTTATATAAACGCGATTTGAATCCTCCTGGCGGGATGACCTCTAAAGCATCTGGCTTGTAGCCGAAACATTTACGACGAATTTGTGTCGACATCCATAGGACATATTCACGAATATTGATCCACTGGCGCATCCGTTTTCCATGTTCAATACAGATTTAAGGTGTGTATACTAAATACGGTCGATATTTAGCATCTATCGTCTTGCAAACTGAGTATCAAGAGAATATTATCTTGTTGCTGATGGTTCTCCGTTAACATAAGGCCTCAGGAATACAGAGTCCTAACTATACTGAGCAGCAATTTTGGTAACCATTTCAAGTTGTTTTTTTGGGATGGTTTCGGAAACTGTAACTTTGGCTTACCCTGACCAATATAATCGTTTTATTTGTTCCGCAGGAAGGTAATATAAGACGTCAACAAAGGCAAAAGCTTGGTTCTGTAACAGACGGAGAATACTTAATGTTGACTCGCAATCAATCCTCAGGGATATATTAAACAGCAGCGAATAATGCTTTATTTGAGAACAAACAACTTCAAATACTTGGGGGCGAACGGGTAAACAAAAACGTTTGTCGTGCGTTAAAAAATCATCTGTTGGTTTTGTGCTCCGCCAATGAAACCAGCGTCTAGAAACTGTGCAAATTAAATTAATCTCTCCAAAGTTATGCAAAAAGAGGATGAGAACATAGAAGTGAGGGATAAAATAAGCATATACGTAATGCACTACTCATAAGGTTGCTGAAAATACTTCGACAGCCCACGACCGGTTTCGCCCTTCTTGGGTTCAAGTAGAACATAAGGTTGACGGAAAGTCGGGAACTGCGCCTACCTGGTGAGCCCCATGAAGGGCGAAACCGGTCGTGGGCTGTCGAAGTATTTTCAGCAACCTTATGAGTAGTGCATTACGTATATGCTTATTTTCACATTCAGTTGCCTGAAAACATCACAAACGGGAGATTCAGCTGGGTTCCAGGTGAGTCTCTCGCAAAAACCAAATTGATTTGCAAATGAGTGTATTTCTCGAATAAAATAAGCAATTGGCTAATACTTGGAAATATCACGTTTTCCATCATGAAAAACCCTCATACAGGCTGAACTATCCTGCGGTTACGTTCGATGTATTTGATGAGTTCATAAAACTGCTGACAGTATGAATGTGGAGGGTGGGTTACCGCTAGTTGCCATGTAACGAAAAAACAAAAACACGTTCTTTCTTTCAGATCCTAATGTCGGTTTCCCTTGTCTTTAAAAAAAGGTCAGTCTAGCAGTACGAAAACAGTGTGATCACGTGATAGTCTCACTTATATTTTCTGGGTTTCCTGCATAGGTAAATATGTCCGAAAGAAGCTTCCGTTAAATGCGAGTTACATATTCTAGAACAATTGCCGCGGCATGTGTGCCTAATAGGTTGTGTAAAGTGTACCTGGATTTGTTGCTCAAACGTGAGGGAATGTACATGTATGGCTCGTTCAAATACTTATGTCGTGTTATTACGAATACAAGGTTTGTTCCGTCTACCCTCAATTGTCCAAGTTTTTACAACTCTGACCAGCTCCACCACCAAAAATATGCGGCTCTCGTTGCACGGCAATAGGACTTAAATACTACCTTAAGGAGTAACCTCTTTCACCGTCTCTACTCCTCTAGCTGCGTTGCGGGCACGGAAATAGTCTGTGCAATAAAGTAAAAGACCTTAGTAGACGTTTTGGAATTTACGAAAATTTTGGGAGGAAGACGTTTAAAAAACGGATATTTTCTCTATACCTCTAATAGTTTGCCGACCAACGCAGTAGCAGTATTAGCACTGAGGAGAAATGGAAAAGAACTCTAGAGTTTGACTGCGTGCGCTGAAAACTCCTCAGCACCGAATATCTACGTGAAGATCCAAAATGAAAACTTAGAAACCTCGTCTTGAGCAAGTTTCTTTTAGCACTTTTGAAAGGAAATGAGTAAGAAAATGGTGTTACACATCCTAAGTATACAGTTTAGCAGTGTTACTTTACGCACACAGCAATTTCCTCTAGTTCATCCGGTGGAAACGTGAGAGTAAAATTCTTAAATATTGCTTGCACAGTCATTGGTCATTCTCCGCATGTCTGTAGACTCCGTTGAGCACGAGCGTATTGTGTTATACTTACTTTTTTACCGTAAGCATTAGGTCCATTTGGTTGAGAAAACAGTAAGCTGCTAAATCTATGGCGTCAACTAAGTTCTTAAAGGATTCCGTCATGGTAATTTAGCTAAAAACTGATTGAAATGTTGGACTAAGCAGGTGCGCTACATCGACGGTATTGGGTGTCAACGTTTTCAGATTTTGAGGCGTAAATTCAAGTACCATGCACTATTTGCGTGACCGGTATATTTGGGACAGACAAAACAGGAAGTAGATTTTCTGGTCAACTGAAGCCGCCTAATCACAGAGATCTGACAAAGGCCATGCTGGTCAGTGTTTTGTTCATATGAAGAAAAACTTCAAACTAGGCTGCCCAGGACTTACGGTAGACGGATAATATGTTAACGAGATCTCTTGCAGTACGCGAGACAAATCGATGGCAAATGCCGACAAAAGTTCTCATATTTACGTGCAGGTGACTAGTTCATACAACCGGTCGCTCATAAGGAAACTGCATGAGTTAAAGTGGGAATTGGGACCTTGATTTCCGGCTGTTCGGTGTCGTTTAAAATTGTATTGGTTTGTGCCTGCTATTAATTACTACAACCAACTTAACAAACGGTGAAAGCATTGTTGATTCTAATCGGTTTGCTTCGCCTATTTTAAACAAAAATCGTCTTTTGTTGATTTTGTACGTCGGCAAAAGCGTCCCCACAGCTGTCGCCCAAATTAATCTTCATTATTTCATTATTTTTCGTCCTGTATTTGAGATGCTCACCGTCAAATCCACCGCTATCTTGCCTCAAGAACCATAATTTTTCTGCGCCTGGTGCATGGCTCGAAATCGCCACGACTTGCTCGCCTTCTTACATTTGAACATCCATCTTTGTCTTGTTTGTACTTCGGTCGTGTACAGCTTTCTGCCGATTTGTACTATGATAACAGGTTTGTGGCCATTAAATTGCCCTCCGCTGAGATTCCGCTGTCTTTATCTCTCCTCTGAGAATATGTCCTCTTTTCATAGTAAATGGCGACTCTCTCTCTATCTACTCTTAGTTAGGCCTTAATACAAGGCCGATATCCTCCTGAAATATACTTTAATCTTATACAGTGCATACCCACATTCTAAAGGGCAGAATAATCGTTTTTTCCCGGCTTTCGGTCTAACTCTTGTATATTTTTCATCTAATTAATAAGCTAGCGTCAATGACGTAAATTGAATGAGCGTTGTTCGAAGTTTAGTTTGATTCGACATCCGTTTTTTCTCATTTTGGGCAAATGAGGAAAATCAATTTCCCAACTGACCTTTGTCTCATTTCGTCCAGGAAGTATACTTTTAGTAAACTGTAACTCCATATAAAAACTAGCTGGGGTATGGTGGAACTCGTTGCCATTGCCGTGTTTGACCACAGCGTAAGTTTCATCTAACTTGACGCTAACCTGTTCCAAGTTAGGCACTCAAGCCTCTGGAAATTCCACAGCGTAAGTTTCATCTAACTTGACGCTATTCTGTTCCAAGTTAGACACTCAAGCCTCTGGAAATTCTCATTTTTGTCCACTCCTCAAGCTGTGTTGCTCAACATTGGCTTCAAGTAATTCTCCGTATCAGGAATGAGGTGTCACTGGTTTGCTCATTATTCGTGCATTTGAGCAACTCATCCACAGAGATTAGCATCTGTTTTTCTAGTGATCGCCCGGCTAGTAATGACCACTTTTTTAAAGATGTATTATCCACCCTTCATTTAACTTATATTGAAACTAGCATTAAAATGGTCCGACACCGCACGGAACGAACAACGAATCCTCATTTATTTAGATAACTTGGCGGTTGACACTTTAAAGACCTCCCCAAGGATATGTTTGGATCATGTGTTGGTGAACTGTTGTCGTCCGTTTTTGGCAACTCACAAATCGTTCTTGGTACTGGAACACTACCTGCCTTGTACAAATAGTTTGGCGTGCTTTGCAAGTATTCACCGGCCTCAAATTTACCATTCTTGTCGATGTTAATCCACTGGTCATTTCCACCAGCCAAGCAGTGCCATTATTCACGACGTGCCGTACCTTTAATCGTTTTTCAGTCACGTTCTTGACCATACCTATTAAAAGTTTTAGTGCCCTCTCCTCTGATGACGCATAACATCGTGCTTTTGGTTTGAGGCCTTTCAAAATGGATTGTAAAACACCAAGCATGTGTATCCACGTACACATATATCCAAACAACAAACCGTCACCTCATTGTGGTGGTCGAGCCTCAGTCCTGTAATGAATGTGCACGGTTCCTTAGGGTTCAGCCGTGCCAGAAATCCCAACGGGGAGCATCGTATTACCAAGCAATCTTGCGGTGAATTCCTACTGTTATTAGCAATAGAATTGCAAAAACCGTAAATTATTACCCCTAAGTAATCGCATTTATGTGAGTGGCGATACGCCCCTCCCCAGAGGAAGCACCGGTTGGATAAGAGTAGCCTTAAAGTTTGCGGATTTCGGTCATCCAGATATTGAATCTGACCACCGGCTGATTATCCAATACTGTTGAAGCACATTTGGACTGATGAGTCCAGTCTTTCTTAAAACGGAATTGCTGTGGACAGTGTCATTAAAAGCCAGACGTGTATGCTTAGACTGTGCACTGATTTGCGGGTCAGAACTTGGCGTCAAAACCCCAGAATGGAGCACCAAAAATTAAGCTCTAACATTAAGATTATGCAGCTACATCCACTCCTTATGCGTTTTATTGCGAAGAAGGACATTTCCTACGACTTGGAACCTGAAGAATGTGGGTTTGGCTTGGGTCGACAGACTTGGAAACCAAGATTCTCTTGGCTACAAGATAAACCTCGCCCCTTTCAATGCGATTCAAATGATGGTACAAACTCAATAAGCGACATTCAGTCATGGTCAAGGCTGCACTTTGAGTGCTCCGTCTCTCTGGTGGGTGATTTCAATGCTACGGTTGCCAAGGTCTGAGAGATCTGTACGGCACTCAGGGTCTCCGCAACATGTATAGCGTTCAAAGGTTGCCAAGTTTGCCGTTCTAAGAAATGTAGATGACCACTCAATACACAATGTGACTGCGCAGTAAGGAGTTTCGCGTATTATACCGATGCATAAGGCCAAATGTAAAAGAGACTACGCCTTATTGCGTGCTAAGGTGTACATCACGCCAGGAAAACGTCATATCGCGAAACAGAATGAAGTCTATTCCAGTTGGGTATAAGAAAGAGGAAATTATCTTGAAGATTTGCGGAACTCAGAGAGTGATATTTGACCAGGTCCCTAACACACTCGAAGGACAGTGGGTCCGAATACAGACTCTTCCTGGCAATCGCTGTGTACAAAGTGGACAATGCAGAAATGGGAGTAAGACTTATTGGATAAAAATGACCCACCAAGATCTGGTCTGATTCAGGAGAAAAAATGGACGTTGACGGAAGAACTCACCGCAATGCAGTAAACAAAAAACAATGGTCAACTGAATAAAATGAAGAGATAGGGTTGTAGTCGGATCACTGCCGTCACAATCAATTGTTCGCAATATTGAAAAAAATCACGGACCGAAAGTCCAGTATAGTGGAGTGATAGAATCGGAACAAAATGTTAAAAAACTCAATAAAGTTCTGGCAGAGTGAGTGAGTGGCCTTAAATTAGCTTCGTGCCCTTCCTAGCACTCCAATGATATTTGTTTCCGCTGTTCATTTCGCATTATCCAGTCGCCTGCCGTTGTTTCGGAATCCCCCAAGCGAGCTAAACGTCCTCGTTTTTCATGAACCGGCCCCTGCGCTTTTGCCAGCTAGTGTAGATTGTGTTCTGTTCTCACTATTTTTTCAGCTATTCCAAATGCTCATGCGAATCATATTTTTAGATAACGTAATTTCCAAAGTATAACTATTTTTGGACTGATAGTACTGATGAAATACATTCTCCCATAAAATAATGGACACTACAAAACGCTGACTCTACTAACTAAAAATGCCAAAATTACCCATGCAATTCAAGGCAAATGTGCATCTGTTTTTTGCTGAAGACATTGTGCCATTTCGACTCTTTTTTCGCTGTGAGAAATAACATTGTCTGAGTCTGTGTTTTGCCAGTTAGTATTCCATTCCTATTTTTGGCAAAGAACTCGTGCTGAGGGACGCCATTGAAAGTCGTAGGTCCACAAAAGTTTGGGAGACATGGAAAAATATTGCAAGACAACGTTTCAGTTTTAATATGGAATCCTTTTCATCTCAGATATTTAGATTACAAAAAGTAGATAAAGATAAAGATAGCCGATAATCAGGCCTGAGGACCTCTCAAAAGCAATCAAATAAGAAACCACGTACTAATCTATCAAGGTTACATAACCATCTCACTTGTCATTTCGGCCGATTTAATCTTAACGGCTTGCTTAAATGGTGCGACGTTGGTGAGGCCCAGTTTTTTTAGGCCGCAACAGATGAAACTTTTCTCCAAATCTCCCTTACATTTGAATGTCACTGCCCAGAAAGTTCACCGTTTTTAGTATCTTAGCGTTTCAAGAATTTTGTGACTCGCGGCTGCATGAAGAACGCTCCGACTCCAAGATGACTAGGATTCCCAAACCTTCTTCTCAGGAAATTCCCCCGTCATCCAATGTTTTCTCTTCAAGGTAGGATATTTACGTGACTGTCCCAGAAACCTTTCATTGCTGCCGTCTATCAACTTCATTTACTGGTTCTTCATGCTGAACTGACCGAGGTGACCACCTCAAATAAACCATGCTCGAGTTTTTTAAAGGTGCATCGTAGCATTTTACACTCCTTAGCCCTAGGTTCTGCGTGAAATTTGCGTCCTTTTGCTAGGTTTTGTTAGGCAATCTGAAGTCACAGTACTATTTGCGCTTTGCATGACAACATGCTGTCTCGTATTCCCTTTACTTCTGGCGCTCCTGGTCAACTTTGTTGTCATAATTCACTCTTGTTACAACAACTTCCTAGCAGCCTGTCATTACTTAGCAAAACATGGTAATCTAATATATCTACGTACGCAAAACATTTAATTGTCTCCCGTAATCTGGCGGCAACCAACGAAACCAATGTTATTCATTATCTCATTATTTGCCCCTATAGATGAGTAGACCCTAAGATTACCACATCTTTAATCCCGCCTATGTTCCCGTTGTGAAAGCGGTTGAAATTTCGGCAGACTTGAGTATTATTGGTCGATCAGCACATTATGTTTGTATGTATGCAGTTATAGTTAGGATTCTAACCCTGAAACCATATTGCTGAAGGTTCACACCAAACTGAAGAGATATTTCATTCGGATTTTTTTCCCAGTGAAGCCTATACCCCTCGGTTGATTACCTCACCACACCTCCACTCCACAAAGGTACGTTGGTGAAAATGAAAGATTGAGCAAACACGTTGGCTTTTATCGATGTAATTGCTTGATCGAAAATTAATTTTGTAAATTTCCCGGAGGATTCCGGTCGATCAAGTGACCTGAGAATCATGGCTCCCCACGCAAGTAGCGCCGCAGATAAGTAAAACCTGCCAAAAGAAAGGATTCACTGACGGTTTCATCCGTAGTGGTTAAAATGTCCCGACCACACAAATGTGATTCACGTCAGTTCAGAGTGCTGGTGCACGGGTGATAGCGTGACTTATGCATAAACCGGAGTTCCGGATATCAGATCAAGGCAATGACAGGTGTAGACAATGTTGGCAGACTACAATAGAATCTGAGTGCATTGCTTCCCGAAATAATCAGGTTAAATAAAATATGTGCACAAAAGCGCCAGTCATGGAGGGCAACGTTACAAACAACGGTAGACCATTTTGATCTACCATTTTTGAAGGACTCCAAAAACCTCACATGATGGTATAGCTGAAACAGTCAAACTGTGACTACTTACTCATGAGTATACCTAAAAAGTTGCAAAAACAGATGTTTCATGGGCTCGATGTCAATAGTTAACCCATGGTAAAAACCTATGACAAAAATCTTGCACAATATTAGTAGCTTTTTTGCGCTGAGCATCCAACTTGGCTTCGATCTTAGCTCTTTCAACATTGACAAACTCTTGTAATTTTGTTGCCAAAGCAAAGTAACAACCAAAAGAAGGAGGGTTGCGGAAGGGTTATGCACCATGTTAATTTGCTCTGAAAGGCCATGTTTTCACACTACGAACGAATTCAGTATTCATATCAGTTTGATAACTTTTAACGCATCCTGCGGAATTAGGAAGGTAGCTTCACAACTGGATGCAGCTTTGTAGTGAGCTATTCAGGAAAAAAATTAATTGTCTCAACAATTCTGTGGGACCTCTATTGTTTTAAAATACATAAAATGCCTGCGGTTTATTGTATCCCAGCAGGATATACTTAGGTATTCTGAAGAGGGCGGAGATGATAACTATGTCGAGCAGCACCACGGGCAGCACCAGCACCACGGTATATACTCAACAGGCATGTGAAACATCATTCATGAGGAGTAGAAAGCACATGAGTGCAAGTAGCAGCCAATGGTGATTTTGGTACCGGTAAATCAAACGACGATGTGGCACAGCAGTTTGAGCTGGTGACTCAAACTTCTAGACGCCCAGGTCGATGCCAATGTTGCTGATACTTACATTTCGGCCTGCATTATGGGAACAGACTTGCAGTGCATTCTATCCAGAGCTACGCGGAGGGCTCATTTACAAATATACCAAAACAAGCTGTGGTTCTATGGCCGAACAAATGATACAAGCCGAGAGTTACACAGAAACATCTCAAACTGCATCGGACTACTGTAGCTGTGGAAAAATAATTTAAATCACAGAGTGAGAAAGGTTCTAGTCAGTTGACCCCTGTAACTCACCAACCATAATTGTGAACAGATGACGCTTAGTCTAAACGTCTTCAAGGTGACATGCTCATTATCCACCAGAAGGAAAAATACCTTGAGACCCTTTTCAGTAAGGGCTAAAGACATATCTAAAACAAACTCGATTTGAACCAAACTGTCTAATCTCACCAAGTGGAAGGATACTTTTGACTTTATTGATAGAATCAGCAAGTTCAACTATTCCGGGAAATTCCACGTGATGTTATTTTGCTTTTCAAGAATGCACTAGGGAAGTGAACTAGTGAGAATGAAAAATGCTACTTCGAAAACGGTTTGAAATTCAGGCAAGGTTTATTAGTAAAGTACCTTCCCTTGTTACTTTCCCCTATTTTGATATTGAATGATTGCATTACGGCTTGGCTGATGATGAAATTATCTGTTGATTGTCTGCGGATCCTATGGTCCCAGTCATTTCCCGTAATGTATTGACTCTGGCCAGGACGAAGCAAGTACAGAAAGGTTTGGTAGACAATCGTTGGATTTATTGCATTTGACACAATAGCTTCGTCGGGCCAAGTGAATAAGTTCCCACAATGACCGAACTTTGAGCTAACCAGGGTACCAAGCCGTGAAATCTCTCGCGACTAACTGACTTAATCGGCGCTGCATTTTGGTCCAGGCAACAAGGTCACATACCCGACATGACAGGGTAGCATTCTATGGTTATGTAAAGTGTTATTAAAGTTTATTATCCAGTTCACGATAATGTGCGAAATCGAACAATTCTTTTCTTTTCTGAAACTACCTACAAAGTGCCAGATAGGCGTTGAGTTCGGGGCTGCACCCACCTCCAATTTCTTGGTGGTAGTTAAAACTGAGGTAGCGTTTTTACTTACACCACAATCCTATTATTGTTTGTAATTTCCCTACCAGATCACATCGCATATCGTCAGAGCAGTCCTTGAGTAGCATCAAGGAGCATCAAGTAGCATGCCGCGTACTCCAAAAGTTGCGTAATGTATGTACACCACTTAGCTCCCTGGAGGACCTCATGATAAAGGGGAAATCTAGATCACTTGTATAATACTACTCTTTGAAAGTGACCAGGATGGGACATGTAAATCGGATTAACGAGAACATTAGCGACACCGCGGCAGTGGCCACTGTACACAAAACCACATGCCTTCAGCGTGGTCCTCGAATTGCCTCCTCTTTTAATTATACCTGCGGTAACAAATCCTCCGGCTAGGCTGAGCAAAGCTAGAGTTCTTGGACAGACACTGGGTCGCCGTTTGGGTTATTTGGCCGAACAATCACATCGCTCATGCGTGAAAATGTTTTTTGTTCAGACGCATCTAGCTTGCGCTAGTGGTATGGAGGTTACAGACTCGCCGCGTATGTCAAATTTGCGGAGTCCGAACCCCGGCATGGCCGAGGATATGTACTGATAGTGAGCTTTAATAGGAATAAAATAAATAAAGTAAACGATATTTTTACCTACACTCTTACAACTCGTTGATTTTCCTGCTCAAGAAATTGGAAGAAAGTGAACATCACATAATCATGTCGCAAATCCGCTGGGTTTTACATGGCGGTTGACAAAGAATCGCTTTGAAAATGCGACGTTCTGGTCAGTCTCATGGAGAATAAACTGATGGAGGCTGCGCAAAAGGAAGACCACACGCCTCTTCCACCGCAGCAGAATCCAAGCCTGGTGTAGACTGATTCAGGCACAGTCATTTTGTAAGCCTATTCTGAAGTACCTTTCATTAGATAACACCTTGAAAGTGATTCTGTAAACTAAGTTAGAAAAACGCCTCTGACGCTGGACTAGTTTGTTCAAAACACATCAGAATTGGTCCCTTTGTGCTAAAGCTGCATTTGTACATAACAGCAAATTTTACCGGCTAATAGCAGAAGATTCATGCCCGTAAAGTTGGGATTTCGACAGACAGTAGTTGCTCCCAAAACAGCAGTCTAATAAAACAGAGACCCGTAGTGTAACACTTAGGGTAACATTCGGTATGTACACATTGTGCTTCCATGCTTATACAAAAGCGATGCGTGGTCTATGCTAAACATTACATTCTACAATGATATAACTTTGGCCACTTGTAGGAGCTTCTTGTGATTGATTCTTCCGTATTTTTATCCTGAGCGCCCATCCAAACTAATAAATTTGCTGAACCCAGAGGATAGCGAAATGTACTCACTTCTAGCTCAGTAGTATTCTGTTATGTCAAGAAGATAAACATTTTTGAGAGTTTGGTTGAGGACTATGCAATTTTTCTGCATCTCACCCCAGGTTGTAAAGCTGCTTCATTGAAATCTGTCAGTTTTGCTTTGGGGGATTTACTGCGCAGCAGCATCATTTTGAAACCCCTGTGTACCACTCGTTTGCTGACCAGTTTGCACAGCAAGTGAGTTTACTCTTGAAGTGTTATTCTTTGTATGGTGCTTATCGTCTAATGCTGTTAGGCAGTTATTACCTAGTTCTTCCCTAAGGGATATCGGAAAAAAGTAAAACACCCATATGTATGAGGTTTCCGCTGTCCGATAAATGGTGGAATCCATAGAGGATGGCGTAATAGCTGTTGGACTCTTTGCGAACGAACAACTAGGGTTTTTGACAAGTTGTCGCTACTCAGCGGACATTTCGAGAGGTCGCCGAACGAAGAAACACACCTCTTTATTCCCTTATTTGTGGGGTGAGAGTCCAAAAACCATAAGATCCTAAATGTTCAAATTTACTAAGCGGACTAGTTATCGAACACGGCATGATATTTCTACCCGTTATTATTTTATCAACTTAAAACCCGAAAACGTACCGATCCCAATTAAATAACAGGTGGTACATGTTCAGGCAACCCTGGATGTGTACCAGAATTGAAAGTCATAACTGAATGCAGCGGTTTATGAAATTCGCACGATTAAAACACTGTACACATGCGGATAAAACCCCGGCTCCGAGGCATTCACAAACTGGCTGCAACACTGCTTCCTTGTGGAGATGAAAAAAGCGGCATAGCAGATAATAAAAATGAATATTGGATAAAAATATCGATGGCAGTTTACTTTTAGCAATAAATCAAAAAAAAATCACTCGGAACTTGATTGTGCGGAGATTGTGCGTCTGCGCGCTTTTATGCAGTCAGAGCTCAAAATAGTGAATGAACCAAACCATTTCCCCGTGAGCGCAGACGGACATAATTAGCCCGTAATGCAAAAGGCAGAGATTGCGTTTATTCTTTTGTTTTTAACTTTCTTGAAGAGTGGTTATCCCCTAGGGTGGAATTTCTCTTCTCAAAATGTCTGAGGACAATAGACAGTTTACTTTCAACTGTCCAGTGGCACTCATGGGGCAATAAATACTCGTCAGCAATCAAGTTTCAAAATGCATTTAAACAAAGATAACTTATCTTATATCCAATTGTTTAGTGCTCAGTCATCAGCCCACCAAAATTGAAAACGCGACGGAATTCTATCTGCGGCAATTAATTTCTCCAGTCATGCATGATCGCCACAACAATGCATGAGTTGATTTTTTGCGCAAACGATGTGCGGATCACTTGAGCTCATTCTCGTCCAACAAGTTGTGTGACTCCATACTCAATCGGGCAACTTTGCGAGCCGGTAGTAAATGCGGTAACTTCCATGACCGAAGTATGTGGTTTTCATAGTTAAACCATCTAGTTTACCCAGTATTTCACCAATTAACAATGCGTTTCGTAGTTTTTTTTACAGTCACATCTTGTAGAGGATCAATTTTGAGATTAGTGATTAACACGTAGTAAATTACGTCTTTTCAAAACAACTCGGTTATGAAGGGGAAACTTAGCTGGTAATCAACCACATCAATGATATTTTTAAACTAAATGTACTCGCACTGCTTTAGTTTGCGTGATTTTCGAGATATAGCAGTTTATTTTCTCGAAAGAGCACTTCCTACAGAGTTGATGTGTTACGTTTCATTCTGTAAATCACATTCACAAATGTCACTCCACAGTACGCACAGTACTCAGTAGGGGATTTACATTGGTATAAGTTTTGAACAATTTGCTTTTTATGAACGTTCTCACTCGTGTTCTTGCATCTATTCATTGACTGGTTCACAACTACAAACGAAAAATGCAGAGCGGTTCCACAAGTTCCGTAGTGAACTTAACCTTTCATTAGTCGAGGGGCGAAGCTTCGACACGACCACAGACTACTCGCGTGCTTCATCAGTAGCATACGCCGTCTCACTAGTACTGTGAGCCTGGTGAGAACAGCGGATCAGAAATGTCAAACCGTTTTAAGAAGATATAACTAGTCCACGATAGATGAAGTGATCACCCCCTATAGGTTGCGCTGTGTTGGTCACGTGCTCCTATGCCAGTTGCACGACTTCGTCGAGGAGATCTTTTCGCACAGTCACGTGACGGGTGGAAACCAGCCAGTAGAGGTCAAACCTGGTGAGAAAGTACAAAGGCCATTAACAGCAAACTGTGCTGCACTGGTCATTGCCATTCCCCAGGATATGGATCCCGAGATGGAACACACCAATGGTTAGAGACATGACCAGATCGCACCCTCAGTGGCATTCAAGTATCCAGGCTGTTGCCTACAATGCATAGCTCCCCTCCAGGTCTCCCCAATAAAAAGTTCACTGACATCCCCTGCACTTACGCATCAGCTATATGAACTACAGCCTCAGTTTGTAGCTATCTACCCTACCTGCTGCTGCTGCTGATAGCCTGTTGGAGTGATTGCTGAAATCAGTTTCCCTATCAAGATGTTTACTCTTTAGGGCTTTCAATAAAAAGCAGGAGTCATCGTTCTTCTGAGGACGATGATGATGATGACTAGTAAAGTGATGGTAGGGGTAATGTTCAACTAGGCACACATGAGGTCACCCTTCATATGATGTAACATATCAAGCTAAATGTTGGCGGGAAAACTCAGGACATTTTTCAGTTTATGTTTATTTTTATTAAGTTGTTACAAACACATGTTTGTTGCCAAATACCCCTGCAAATGGCTTACTGGGCAACAATAGCTGTTAAAAATGTTGCATTTATGTGAGGTTAGTACACGATTTTAGCAGTCGGTGAAGGGTCTGGTTGATCAAACGGTTGTACTGCAAAGATTTCGGTTGCATCGTGGGCAATCGCGAAAACAAAGTTGGACTAATAGGATAGTAGTGCCAAACAGAAACATGGTGTAACGAAAATATGTCCTGTAGATACAAAGTGATAGAACAAATGCGGGGTTCCAACGGGCGAGATGGATCAAGTGGTTAGAGCGCGAATTTACTAACCGTAAGGTCCGTGGTTCGAACCCGACATCTGCCTCTCAACTTCACCTGTCTAGGCTTGGGCAACCTGGCAGTATCCGAGCCCACGTGCTTCTTTCGGGCGTTATGGCAGCTAGAACCGGAAGGGTGCTATAAGTTGGCTAGCTAAACCACCTCCTCGTGGTGTCGACTGGATAGCCTGGATGTCAGTCTAGGTGAGCTAAGAGTTCAGCAATTCCGGACAGGGCTAACCACCCTGTTTGGTTCCAATGTGTTGTACACTACGAATCGTCTGGCGCCCCCGCATCATTTCCAACTAGTACACAGGAGAAACTCGTGGGGTTCAAGTGTGAGGAATGTGGCAAGTGTTGCAAATTAAAAGCTGGCTTCGTAGCCCACCATCGAGTTCACGACAATGAAAGAGTTGTTACCAACTTACGACACTTTTATGCGCGGTACAATGTCGTTGAGTGTACATTCTTGCCATTGAATCTCAAACCAGACCCAGTGTGAGGGACACTTTGTACCTGATGTGCGAGTCTTGACTGTGCTAGTGCTTACCGCGCCTTGAAGAGCATTCAGCATTGTTTGTCCTTTCCTCGGTTGTTGGTTTTTTCACGCGTGTTTCTATACCAAACATTCTTACATAAGCTGGAAGTCATCTTGTCTGACTGGAACTGTTGGTGGCATGATTTTGAATGAGACGCCTCTCTCTTCTTATCTAATATGCTCCTGTAGCCTTCCAAATATTCATCGCCAGCATTTACTTTTCATGTCTGTGACCAGGCTCTTCAAAAATAAACGATCATAATGGGATCCTCGGGGTCATTTAGGAAGGGTGCGACAGAACGGGCAGTCTTGTGTCTAAAGCTAGTTTTGCTATTCTGGCGCCCAAATTCACCCGATGACTAAAACAGTTTGCAAGTGATAGTGGCTTTCTGAAGCAAAAATGATTTTTTCGAGTTAGCTTTCGAAGGACATCTCCGTCCTTGCGTAGCGACAAGTATTACTGCACTTTTCGTTTTTTATTTTCCTATAGTCAGCAAATGAATCCTACAGAAACTCACGGTGTACATTAGTGCTTTTAAATTCCACCACCTTTAAAATGAATATCTCATTGCATTTATTCCTGACCTAGAGACAAAAGGCCAAGGCAGGTGCTTTCACTTGAACTGCCTAATGCAAACAGGTGGAAATATAATGCTACTTGTTAAGTTTTTTGGCCTCAGTAATTAGCATTTTTCAAAAGGAACATATTGACGAACGATAATGTAAGGTCATTACATTTCTTATGGATTAAACGTACAGCTAGTTGGTGAATTAGTGAATTGAAGAAGGCGAACATATTGACCACTGGTTGGCGGCTGTGGGCTGTTGTGCTGTGAGACAGCCTAAATGATCGCTGAGCGACTTGGTCAGTCGATTAGTGTCACATGACCAAGGCAAACTCAGCGATCGTACAACGATCTTGGTAGCGGGTTTCGCAAACGCATTGAGATCGCTTCGGCTGTAATCAAGTGACGTCGCTGGATCGATACTGACACTCAAGTGCGTAGCTGACGCTAAACGACTCGTTTGGATTGATCACGTGACCGGTGTCGGTCATGTGAAACGCAAGCCGTTTTGGGTCTAGTGGTGTTCCAGCAAGGGATACTCACGTATTCTCCTAACAAGTTGCCGTGTCGCGCGCCCATATTACTCTGCTGAATAACCGCGCGAGAAAGAATACACAACCATATTCTGGGTGACGGCTGGTATCTTGTCTCTGAGGTTTATTTTGAGCAAATAGTCGGTTGAGGCCGGAAAAATGCGTTGTAAAGCTTGAAATAAGCGGCGATTGACTTTCTGACAACAGATCACTTTTACAGGATAGACTCCAGTAGATTAACTTCCTTACAACGATCGTGAAAGACGGTTGGACTGGAGGTTCGGATATATTGTCGGCTAACCTGGCTAACCTGGTTATTCTTTGGCTTGGAGCATGTTAGTAGTGTGCATCAGTTCAGAGTCCAGTGTTTCCGTAGGTAAATGTTCCTCGTTATGGTCGTTAAAGTGCAAATCAGGGTTTGTTTCTCCCAAGTGGTACAAAACTATGTTAGCGTATGTACTGTCCCGTACACGTGAGCTTTCCGTACACAGATTTGTGGGCTGAACCCGTCGATACACTGATATAACAGCCAGGAAGTGGAATGCACTGTCACTTTTAGCTTCAACGGTGAACGGAATGGAGGGGTATGGTCAGGAGACAGGAGCTGTTTGATTCTAGCACAAAACTATCATCTGCGTACCGTGCGTACGTCTAATCTTCCCATTCAATCAACCAAGCTCCAGTTTACCGACAAAAATATCACTTGACTGGTGACCAGGGGTAGAGCGCATGGGACTCCACTGATTCGACTGTAGACTGCAGAATTGTAAGTCAAAAATGCAGCGCGAAAAGTAGTTCCTTAAGGGGGATGGTGGAAAATGGTCCAAGACTGAGAACTATTGATCATACTGTTGCATTAGTGACAGGGCTGCCTAAATCTGACACTAATTCATCATGAAATATCTCTATCCACTACTCATACCAATACAGTAGTCCCCCGAACACAGGCAACTCAGAGGGGTTTGGGTAGGTGATGGTAGAGTGATGATAGTCTCTTGTTAACATACAGTAAAATGAGTAGTTTTTAATTTTGCAATCATAACAAGGAATAGAAAAGCGACAACACGACCTCTTATCAAGACACTCCAAAACGCCACCTTCTTAACAAGACCGCCGTTGACATTGATTCAAACCACCGACTCAGCATAAGACAACGAAATGCATTTCAGTGATTGGCGTTTCCTAACTAGCTCTACTAAGTAGGTTCAAAATACAACCTTGGGGCTTCTTGTTTTCACTGTGTTTTAGGTGCAAGACTTCTTCATTTTGGAGCAGCAGTAGTACTGTAATATTTGGTCGGTCGTTTGATTCATAAAGTCGTTCTGTGTAATTCAGTCAAACATTCCAATGAGCTCTGAATAAACCAGAACTTTTAACTAATCAGAGAAGTGTGTTCAGTGTGTGTTCAGTGCATAAGGAAGCAGCCTGGAAGGTAAAAGTTGTCAACTCTGGCTAACTAATTGATGTAGACGAAGACATCACTTGTTTATTTATACCATTCTCAGAAGAGATAAATTGTAAATGGCTATCGCGAATGACATTTCTGTAGGCGCCACCTAATGAGCTCCTAAAGTATTTTCTGGGACGGTCCTAATTTTCGCAATATAGCTGGAGGAATCGAGTGACACTGTTTTCTGGGCTAACTTCTACTCCGAAGGTTTTTTTAGTGGGTCTAAAGTAGCTTTCTGAGGTAATCAATTGTGACGTTCTGGTCACTTAGGTGTTTCCTCTAAGTAAGGATGAATGTTTAGATCGTGTAATTTTGGAAACTTTAGTGCTTAGTAGAATGCTGAGTGGATTGAATATGGTGTTGTCTGAGTGATGGCTCATGACAGGTGATTTGTACTTTAGCTTGGCTAAATTACCTCAAAGGAACACTGCTTGAAAAGAGTGTAATTTCAATCAAACCGTTAGTGCCTCTAGTAGTTTCTAGCTCGTTAAAGCGGGACCTTCTCAAACAGAGACAGATAAATTCGTGCTGCACGGCAGCAAATCCTGTTTTCATGCCCTAGCCATGTGGACACCTAACGCTACTATGATTTGTGTACGTGTGTGTCATTCAGCTGTAGCACCCTTCCGGTGCCTAGATGCCATGCCACTCTAAGGAAGCACGAGGGCTGAGATACTGCCAGGTTGCCCAAGCCTATACAGGGGAAGTCGAGAGGCAAAGGTCGGGTTCGAACCACAGACCTTCCGGTCAGTAGATTCGCGCTCTAACCACTTGAGTGATCTCGCTCGGATCTACTCTGTGTCCCGTGAATTCTGGTTTTTGAAGAGAAATCAATGTCGGCGGGTAGCACGTCTTTCCGACATCGATGGTTATCCTTACAATATGTAATAATTTCAGTATAAGTCTAACGGAGGCGTTGGAAATTTTGTTAGTTGCGGATGATCTCTTTTGAAGGGAATCAACCATTCGAATAAAACGCACTTGCCCGTTCAACTACAACGAACAAGAAAAACTAGTAGCGCTTTTAGGGATATCAGCCATCGAAGTAGATTACATGCGTAGATCACACACCATTGCAGACGAAACAAAGTCCCAGACTTGGTGTAGAGGGGCGAACATATTCAGGAAGTGTGATGAGATACCATTGTCAGTAGACGGACTGATCAAATCACAATTTAAAAAAACAGCTTCACAAAAGACCGTATTTCTACCAAACGGTTTCACGGCTATGATTGGGCTAAAAGCCAGCTGAGTATTAACAAATAATAAGACTACTTTTCTGAGTGGTCTATCATCCTTCTGGAAGATCGGCTTGTCGGAAATCTTCTGAAACTTGAGCAGAAAACCCATTTCCACTACTTCCGCTCTGTTCTTTCCAGTGAATTTTCAAATTGATGGGCTTGCGGGTTTTTATCCTAAACAGTCAGTTGATTCCAATCCAGGGCAATTTCAATTTCTCGGGTGCCCTGCGAGGATAGATAACTGATAGAATGAAGCTTTTCCGACATCTACCGGCGATGAGATGATTTTCTGGATACGATAACTCGTGTTAAAGCGAACTGCAAACGTGGCAGTTTCAGTTACTTTACTGTTGTTCCAGACTCACTAAAGTAATGACTAGGGGAAAAAGTTCCTTTCTAGCACTCAAATGATGTAAAAGTGCATATGTTTATGTGCACTGCGCACGCAAATACAGTCCCGCAGAAGGAGGTAACACGAAAGGATGTTTCTTATTTTTGATGTTGAAATGATCCAGATGCCTACAGAAATTTCTTTTGAAAGTTTTGCTTGGTTTTTGAATCTTTCAGACTTCTATAAAGTCACCAGCCTCATAAATTAAACTCAGTTTTGTTTAAAAAAGAGCATTTACCACAGATAGATAAGAACAAAAGATAGACAGCTGGGTAGATAGACTGGTACAAAATGATTTAGATCAGTAGACGAATAAATAAACAGATGGACAAACAGATAATTAGGTAAATAGACGGATGAATCAATAGAAGCCAGCAGGATAGATAGCTTCATATGTAGCTAGAGAAATGGAACACAGGGATGGATAATTAGTTAGACGGATAGACAAGTATACATAAAGATAAGCCCACACTAAATTCAGAATGGGAGCAAGTTTTCAAAGATGTGGATCTGTATCACGACTGGAAAATAGGGATGTTATGAAATTGATACAATAGGCGTACTGCCCGTACCCCTTCCGAATATTTTGACCACTTGTGACGCAATATCCATTATGACAGGGTGGACTTAGTACACAAATAAACACGGGTATTTACATTTTTTTGAAAAAAATTTCGCAGTCGAAATGCCCATCAGGAGGCTTGGAGCGAGAACTGTCAATACGAGAAACTCCAAGCATTGTGGGGCCGCAAGAGATGTTGGTAGGAAAAGACAACCCATCATTTACCAGAGGAAAGCATTCTTCCGCAAGCCGAATAGAGGAATTTCTGAGCAAAACACGTGAGAAAAGCATACTGGCAATATACAGATGGAATCAAAGGACTGCGCTAAACGAGATGCTGTGACAGGCTTTTGGGTTTGTCTAATTGTGAGGATAAAAGAAACTGCAATTTTTACATTTTCCGATGGGTTAAAATATAGCATTGGTTTACAAGCAGAGGGTTAAATTTCTTCAACTGGGCTTCCAAAGATAGGCAACCCAACGCCAAGAACAAAGCAACTTAGATGTTGCCCGAACATCAACTAAAGAGGGCTTATGTTTTCCGAACCAAACTTCGCTCAGGTTGTATAAACTATACTGGGTGTCATATGAGGTATAATATATAAAATTTAATGTTTAAGCGGATTTGTAGAATAAGATCTTGAAGTATTACTTTTCGTTTGTCGTGAGAAACCATTTTCAAAGACTTCTACGATCAAAATAGCAAGGCTTAGATACAACATAGTTACAGGAAAGAGAGAAGGACAATTAACTCCTTAAAGTTTTGTCTTTAGACGGAAAGGAAATACCATAATTCGAACAGTTAATGATTTTAAAAAACAGTTGACAGGATCGTACAAAAGAAACTTTTTGAGTACTGAAACAAAAGCGGACGAAAATAGATGAACGCGTCAAAGCGTAGACTTGATTTAGTCGTGATGAAAAACGTTCAGGATAGTAATGGTTCAGCTAAATTACCCAGTCATGGTAAGTGAACTAAATTAAAATGTCTCAAACATTCGAGACCACGAGAAGATTGTCTCACTGCCACAATGACATCGAAAATACGATTTTCCTCAAATATATCCGCTACTGTTTGTTCAAATAACCACATTCTTTCTCGACCTTTCAGATCCTATCTGATCAATCACTTTTTGGACTGTCTGGTTTTTGCTGCAAAGCGAACTTCACCCAAACTAACGTGTGGACGGCTTATTTCCCGAGATTGTGTAAAAAAATTCGAAATCTTATAGTAACCTTGTTCACGCAAGTTTATCGTTTGATTCTCCGATAACGGTAAAATTATTCAGTAGTCCGCGAACCCACTGCTGTGTATGCTTCAGTTGTTTTCGACATCTAAGCGCCGGTTTAAAACTTATTTCTTCGACTTATGGTTTTTTCAGTCCTTCCATAAAGGGGAGTTCATAAAATGTACAGAATATGTTAGATTATTGAAGCTTGTTAACAGTGCCAGATAATCGAAATTACTTCTAGGCCGAAAAATGCGGGGTTTTGTTCAAGCCCAAGAACACCCCGTATGCGAGGTTCGTCGAATGGCTTTCAGTAATATAAAAGTAATTTACAAAGCACTTGCTCATGAGGATGCGTTGGTAGGTTGACAGATTGATGCTAAAAATGTGCTGTACTGAACGACTTTAAGAACTCGGATCTGCCAAGGGCTAGTGTGTTACACCTTTACTTCCAATTATACCCCCAATGTTGAACGTGAAGCACACGCCGACACGAACAGGCGATGGCCGATACGTGGCTCAGTGGATGACACTATTGCACTCTATTGTGACTGAGCTAGAGGAAGGCTTACAAAGCAGCTTGGCACTAAGAAAAACACACTGAAAACATATCGATTTGAATCAGCCAGTCGGTTTAGCCGTGAACGACCGGGTCAGTTAACAAGTCTTTGGTTTACTGCGGCAAAAACCACTTGATTCAGGAGACTTCGAAATTCTGGAATGTAAACCAACCACTTGTCACAGATCGGGCCAGGAATGCGTCATTTGTGCAAGTTGAATGATGGGCTCACCAGAGGCTGGGAACCCGCCAAGTAAAAGAGACGGTGTCAGTTCGGTTGCCAACCAAACAAGTTTCTATTGGCTCGTGTTACTTGCCCCTGGGTCTGGATCAAGATATTAACGCTGAACGTTTAACAATACTTTGCGGCACGATAGGATGGAGGGTTCTGTAGCAGCTAGGACAGTAATAATGCAACGTATCGGTTGACTCTGCTGACCTCCAATTATGAGTGGTGTTCGTAAACTGACTGGCTTACAGTCCGGACGTCGCCTTTATGGAAACGTTTGGAGCTCGTGTGGTTTAGATGACTGTCCATGAATCATCGACTTAGAACCGTCAACTGATAACCGTCAAAGTGTTTGCGTGTCATTCAGCAGTCTGCACACATGATTTCCATAAAACACGAAGGCGAAAAAGCATCCTTAAGTAGAAGTGGGGACAATTTATCCCGAAGATGAAGATTTGTATGATTGGCACAAAATACAATCCTACTTTTCAGACACATTGATTCTCTCATTACTCTCATCACACTATTCAGCTGTTAATTAATTCTTGTTGCATGCATTACTGACAAACCTAATAAAGGCATAACCCATTGTTGAAAGCCACTCATCAAGAAGCAGTCTGCTCTGCTGTAGATGAATCATAAACGAATCATTTAGAACTAGGATTTCTGGATTTTGATCAGAAACGCAGACTTGGATCAAGATAACTTTCTGGTTTATCCTGGTTTGTCTAATTCCTACTGAAGCTGTTCCCTGGGCTCCCTGGTTCGCCCAGTCTACTGACAGTTGAAAAACGGGCAAAATTACCGATGAATTAAACATTGAATACTCCAAAAAAATCCGCGTATTTCTTCGATGGTTGGTAGTTTTTATGGTATATTTGGTCTGGATAATCTGGTATACTGATTTCTAATACACTTATATGGCTTTTTACTTCATGACACCAAAAAAATGGCTCTACACAACGATTTGTTTATATTTTGTGACCAAAACTGCCCTGGACGAGCTTATTCAGAAATCGACAAAGGACCCGATAGCACACTAGTTGCTCCAGGTGTACGTTCCGTTTGATATAAGACAGAAAGCAATAATGTTGCATCAATTACAAACTCATCATCATTTTAGAGGTTCAAAGAGTCCCCGAGTGATTTTCATAAAATCCCATAAACATACAGTGAGCGACAGTTTATCTTCCACATCTGCGCTGCCTATTTATGCTGCTGGATTTTACGCAAATTAGACTTCTTCCCTCCCACAACATAAATTGGACAGTATAGTGACGGTGAAGTTGACACATAAACTGATGTGTGTGCCGCTGACAAACACTACTTGTCATGTTGTTTGATTCCAGTTAGACCCAAATATACTTTCAGCTGACAGTGCAACCAGTGCAAGCAGCTAGGTTGAACGCGATGCCGCGTTCCAATTAATTACGTCTGCGCACGCACGTTGGCGTCGTTTCATTGAAAATGTGCAATTTATTTTAAAAAGTGAGAGAAGAACGTCGTTTTCATCTGGAGCAGAGGCATTCGATGAACGCGCTGGAACGGAGCACACGGAGACCTGTGAGAATGGCGCCATTTGAGTTCGATTTAAAAGAATACACTAATGAGGCTTCGACAAAGTTAAGTATTTGAATAGGCGTGAAAATGACAGAAAAATAGTTTTCAGGCATTCATGTTAATAAACAGTTAATTATGCTTCCTGCACTTGGTCGTTAGGATGCCACCAGAAGCAAGCATAATAAGAAATTCGGAACGGAGAATATCAAGGGGCGTTGGTGATCAGAATTTTTTTATGAAGAACTTTGGTGGAAGTTGTCTATTTGGAGTACGGCAATGCAGCGCATTCCTGTACTTTGCAAGTTGAATTACGCTGTTCTTCTGGACTTATAAACGATGTTATATTTAACGCTTAATATGGAGTTTTGGAACGAAGTTCAGCTTTACACCTATGCATAGCGTATCAAGTGTAAATTCAGTTTTGGTGGAAATTTTATCGCATGGTTGAATCTAGTCTATGCTAAAAGGCCGAGAAGCACCGTACAGTTGGTAATTATCAGCAGTGCGCCTATCACGAAACTCCGTGGAATCTAGAACCCCCGACCTCCTTGCCATTAGTGCAGCCATGGGTGGTAATACAAACGAGCAAGAAATAACGACAATACAAAATCAGTCTTCATGAGACGGATTTAGAAGTGGCTAATTGGATACAATAATTGACAGCCCGAATCTCCAGCTATTTTGAGCTTCCGTGGTACGTGTAGAGAGTTTTGAAAGAACAATCAAGGATCAGCGCGTTCAATGTGTAATTTCATCTCACCACATTCAGATAGGACGTGTATTGTGTGATGTTACATGGAGGTAGGAAAAATTGAGTTTACCTGTTCCTAATAATTGGCCACAAAGCAAAGTGACTCCAGCTGAAAAAACTTAACCGCAATTGTGCTTCCGGAATTAAGTGTCTATCGTAGCTACTTGTAGGACCTAACAACACAATATGTTCCAGGTCGGTTCCGGTGTAAAAACCTGTATGCTAGCATAAACGGCTTGTTGTTGAGCAACTAGTGAAAGAGTTGCTGAAAAATCAGCGATGGTCCACTAAAGGTTTTAAACATCCTTAGAACCAATAAGTTAGACGTGATCGCCGAGATTCCGTTCGCTGGCTGCCCCAGTGCAGTTGTATGGGAGAGGCAGGAGACACTGATGCGTATCCACTGCAGCACAGAGACCGGCAAAATGTCTGCCTGTTACCCTTCGTTAAGGTCGCAACCTGTGCGGTCGATACCGAATAATTGTGCACTGCAGAATACCAGCCTTCTGCAGTCGGTGAAGTTGATGGTCAACACTGGGCAAATCTGCATGCGGTACTGTACAATTTAATCAGAAACCCGGTCCAGCATTGGGGAGGAAGCACCTCTAGGTTTCCACTTTCGTGCACCTTACAAGTCCATGGGCGAATCCCAAGGCATGGAGTTGCAAGGGATCCGCTTGTTGTCTAACGTAAATTTGTGCAGGCTCACCACCGAGTACTGCTCGCATCGGGTTGCAAATGTCGCTGATAACTTTACCAGTGAGTTAGGCGGCATCGTTAACCGTTATTCAGTGAGACGGACACAGGATTGATTGTAAGGCCCACATTTTGGAACAAGTAGAGCTCGACTGAATACTGAATCTGTCAGCGGTCCATACTCGCGAGTCACGCGCGGGTTAGGCATTTTGACCATCCGGTCGCTTATTGCAAGCTGTACGGCAGTTTTACCCCGGCATTCCGCATAACATCGTATGTCAGAGTAAAACGGCATTTAAATCACTCAGCCAGGGATAGTAGTTCACAGGTTGTGGTAGGCCAAATCTAGTCAGCCCTTTCAAATGGGAATTTTGATGACGCTTCCTCGGTTTGTTTGGTTGAACTATGATGGATTCTGATGTACGTGAGCAGGCAATGGAACAACTTAGTGTCACTAGGTATTTTATGCCGAACGTCTCAATCAAATGAGCCCGTGGACAACATTAGCTGCAGTCGCACTCGTCAGGTGTTTCGCTTGCCCCCTTCCGCTGTCACGGGGCGTGCTCAAAAATCGGTGAGTTATGTGGAGGGTCACCCATTGGATATAGCTTGCGAAAAATTCGCAAGCAAATGAATGATATCGTCGTAAAACGTTGTGGGCCTGTACGTGTCTTTTCTGATTCTGTTGAACACCCACTAACCACTGAAGTGAACCTTTAATTGGGCTACGTTTTGAATGTTCACTAAATACACTTGTTTGCACACCAATTTGATTTTCACAAGAGACCATACTGAATCTCAGATGAATCCCTCGTTTATGACATTGTTCAGCTTGGATTCAGGTGGTTTGCAAATGACTGTACTTTGCATATGATTTCTGTTCAGGAAGAACATACGGGGGACGGAAACTTGCGGACGGCGACAACCTAGTGGGTCCCAGTGAGGGCGAAACCGGTCATGGGCTGAGAGCTTTCAGCGAACTTGCGAGCAATCTCTCTCAAGAAAACGGGCTGAAAGTTATGAGTGAACTGTCAGCTTAGATTCTGAATCATTTTCGCCTCGGAATGTCTGCTCAAAATAGATAAATATATAAATATATATATATAAATAATATGTATATATATAATATATATACATATTATATTTATATTTATTATATTATTATATTATATTATATATATATATATATATATATATTATATATTATAATTATATTTAAAATAACAATAATATAATAATTTATTATATGTATATTATATAATATAATATATATATAATATAATAATAATTTATTATATATATTATATATTATATATATTATTATATTTATTATATTTATATTATATATTGTGTATATATTATATATATAATATATATTATATATATATATATATATATAAATATATAAATAAATATATTTCCCTTCTTCTATGAAGGTATGACCCAACTATTGTATTGCAAGCGTTTTCCAGTATACAAACATGTCGATCCTGAACCCAAAGTTTTTGGCCAACATACCTAGTAACTGATTGTACATATAGTTATAAACATAATAACTGATGTGCTACTTACTTAAATTAGCTCAATTTCATTAATTTCATTAATATGTTACTAGTCTGGCAAACAAACTAATAACTAGACTCAATCACTCGGTTCATCAGTGCAGCCAACTATCCGTTGACATGGGACTAGTGGGTGTGGTCCACACTGTCGCCGGCTATGATAAATACATAATTCAGATAAGCGTCCTTCCGCAAAATAATTTATTACCGGCTATAGCAAAGCAAATCTCAGCTTGTTGTCCCAATTGCACTAGTCTTCAGACTAGTATTCCGCACTGTATTTGTAAGTAGTGAGTAGCCGTCCGCATATGTCAGACTAACTTGATGTTAATTTACGAATACTAATTAGTAGGAATTCAGAATCCAGACCTG
Source organism: Clonorchis sinensis (assembly GCA_003604175.2). NCBI lineage: Eukaryota > Metazoa > Platyhelminthes > Trematoda > Opisthorchiida > Opisthorchiidae > Clonorchis > Clonorchis sinensis. The sequence continues at coordinate 9,823,797 of CM030374.1, read as the reverse complement.
CTTCATAAGCCGCATAAAGGGAAAAAGGGCGTAATGGGTGGCCCAGAAGGACTGTTATAAGAAGAACTATTATAAGCGGTATCATAACATGGAGGAGACATAAGATTCTGAGAATTTCGAGCACTTCGTCTCCAACATATGAGTGGCGAGACTTGGGTGCAATTAGTTGCCAAGAGAAACCTTTTGCGTACAAATTGCATCCAAGCTTTACCATCCGCAGGATGTCCCATATGGTGACAGCGTGGCTGGTAGTTTGTACAAAGGACACAATCAAACCTGAGGATCTAATCATGTGCGCCCACCAGCTCCGTTGCACGGATTACGCTAATATCTGAAATAATCACACCAGCAGATAGCGCAAGCACTTATTTAACGGCAGCCTACTTATGGGCAATTTATCTATAAGAAAGCTCCCACCATCAGTCTGTCCCTCAGCACTAGAAAAGTGTTTAGGCTGTTTTGGTTTCGGCTGGAGTCAGATATTCCCACGGGTTGGAGCAAAAGGTTTGCACCATTCACCTTATATTCAAACTAAAACACTTGAATATACTTCTGGCAGTGCAAACTGATCATTCGACAAGCTAGAACTTGTTTGCGCTTCGCAAACCTTTGACATCGTGTTTTGTTCATCATCAAAATTGTTGCGCAACTTATATGTCGTATTCCCAATTTTCGTGTGGTTGCATTGTGAACTTTATTTTGCCACAAATTACGTCAACCAATACGGTATCTGTTCACGCCATGTTTATTGATAGATACATCATTGTTCCCAGCGCAGGTGGAATTGGCAAGCAAATCACCGCATAGTTCCCACGCGTGTCCATTAGGGCTGGACAAACCAAACTTTCAAACAGCTTGTCGTCTGTCGTCAGTTTATATATTTTTCACTCGTGACACACTTGCTTTATTTTATAAAACTACTGATAAGAAGAAATCCATCCTAAAACACCTTGTAATCCAGCCAAATTATCAGAATAATTCAAACATTTTCAACAAAATGATACGATAATAATGCATGTGCATAACGTATTTCCCAGCGGATTAACGTATAAAATGAACTTTACAAAAATCACACCTGATGTACTTTTGCTAGAAAACAGGAAGCCACACGGAATTTACAAAGCAACAATAATGGAAGAGTGGTTTCCCGAAAGACAAATCATCCACTTGCTGCCACCGCAAAAATTACCCGGAATTTGACTCGATTAATCGGGTTGCTTGGAAAATCTGTCAACGGATAGTGAAATTCAAACAGGTTGATTAGCAGATGAGGTTCTGAGTCTTAGACAAACCAACGGACAATTTTTCGGAATGTCATCGAATTTCCGCACACAGGCTCAACAAAAATAAATCTGTCCTTTTTTGCTCTAAGTCAGGCAAGATGAATCTTTGGTTAGAAATAAGCGCAATACATCGTCGCACTAAATATCCATCAACAAGTGTTCTTTGTAAATAACAGTTCCGCATATTCGTTTTGGCGGAAAATTGCCAAGACCCAACGTAAGCTGAAGAAAATTTCGGCAGAAAATCTCACGGCGTTGCTGCTTCAGTTTTTCAAGAAAGGGCGTTTACTCTGGATCAGCGTGTTGGTTAATTTGGCAGCAGTGCATCTGTACTGTTTGTCCCGACTGAGGACGTGCAGAAGAAAAGGACCCTATATACAGTTCACTTCATGCTGCCTACGAGCTTACTGGGCACAAATTATTCCAACTGATCTGCAAATTGTTTACCAACAAGACCAACCATGATGGCACTAACGTCGTGACATTAAGGCAAGATTGCGAAATAAATTGCTGCAGATAATTCTGTGCCGCCTTATCTACGTCCGGTGCACTAATGATCAGGCACTAATTGATTGACTAAAGGAGGTACTAGCAACGTGCTATATCACTTTGGAATTCAGCTGCTGATGGATGAGTTTTATTGCTTTAGCGCCGTGGAATGTGAATTTTCAGTGTTCTTAGAGATACTTTGTGAAAAATTACTCGACTTTAAATGACACACAAAAGCGAAACAAAGGAAAAGTGGGTCTTCTGCATTCACACCTGGTTACACCTACTTATTTGCGTAAAAAGGGTAATCTAGTCCAGCAAATGTTTATAGCTGTTTTCTCTCACTTTATCAGTATGCGAACACGCGCGTCTATAGCCGAACTCATTTTCAAGCGTTTATTTTAATATCTTGCTAAAACCAGCTAAGGTTGTTACTTCATTCGTCTTTCAGATTTGTTTATTAATTCCCCTGTCTCTTTTGGGGGAATGAAAAATATGATTTAGCAGTTGCCAGTGAATAAATCTTGAGATTTTGTGACGCAAACGAGTATTTCGACCAAAGAATATTATTCTTTAACGGTGGGTGAAAGTACTCAGTTAGAAATCAGAAATGCAAGAAAAAAGTAAGAATTCCCTAAAGAAAACGCAGGAGAACTTGTATTATATTTAAACTGCGTCACCAGAGGCAAAACGAGATATCCATCTATTTCCTATCTGTTATTTTCCCTAGTGTGACGATATCGGATTCTATCACGATTTTTCACAATACAGATGAAACTCGATCAAACTATATGAACACCGTACCATTGTCCTAGGGCATATTCTTCGGGATGAAATTTCTGATTGCTTTTGCGAAGGTACAACAACGAAATATGTATGAAATTAGAGGCACAGAAAACAGCTATGTAACTTTTGCAGTACACAAATTGGGACAACATATAAAAAGCCTCGCCAGTAACGACCTCTTTATTAGGACAGTCTATCACTCTATTTTGTTCGAAAGTCAGTTTACCTACTGAAGTTTGAAAAGAGGAAGGAAATTCCGTTATTTTATCATGAAAATTACTTTGTTGTTCAGCAAAGGCTGATCAGAACGTCTGTGGATGAACACATCTAAAAGAAATCGTTTGAGACAATACTATATTCCTCTGTTGTTCTGAAAAGGAGGCTACAGCTTAATCTGAAGATTCCAGTGTAACATTAGACAACTCGGGTAAAAAATCAGAAGGTCCTGGTTCTCGTCAGCCTCAAAACTGTGCTGTCATCCTCAAATCCAAGATACGTTACTTTTGGCACCTTCCAATTTTTTTCATGGTTTGACCGCATTTCTTATTTATGCTAAGCCTTTTTCATTGTGGTTCATATTGAAGCAACCTATGTGGTTGCACACTGCACTACAATTTTATGGCATCTTCCTGAAATTCTTGCAAGATCAAATTTTCTGGAAATTTGAAAATTCTACCGGGATTTGAACAAATAGGATTTTTCATTCACGACGACTCAAGCTGCGTGACACCATTCCAGCACGGAGCAGTAGGTGCGATATTCCACTCACTTTCAAATTACGGGAACAAATAGGTTAGCGACTTGCCCAGGCTTGTATCCTCATTGGTCAGGTATGTGAACACTGTATTACATCCAGGATCAGATGAGAGTTAAGCAGGCTCATCGTCAGCTATGTCTCAAGATGTCGCCCAAGTATTCACAGCAACAGGCTCTAAGATCTTTGGAAGATCACGCAAAGAATCGTAATAAGCTAGTATAACGCAGACTGTATGGCATCGGCTCGGTTAGGCCAGGTGAAACTAGGTTTTATGTTCGTTTTTGTCCTGTCAGTTGTAACATGCTGAGCTCTTAGGTGAAACTAACAGCCAAGCTACCTTTGTACTTGACAAACTCTCTTTTTCGGAATTCATTCATTATATATGGGTACTACACACTCGAGAATAAACAGTACCGGATAGTTGTATCCGTGAGTTCTACTATCGTACCTGTGAAGCAAGTGAAAATGGTAGTAACCGCAGAAACCATTAACACACTTATTATCAAACAATATCCATGGGGTTTCAGCCTTGATATTTAAGCTTCTCGCAGCCAGCTGTTTATTTCACAAATGTGCCTTCTACTAAAACCCAGAACACTTCATTCTTTCTGACTTCCTGTGACTGTACAAATATTTGCTTTTATGGAAACACTCAAGTCGCGAGCTTGAATTTCTTCACCGATTTGTTTATTTTTATAAAAACTTGCTTTGATATGATAGAGGTTCCACGAAAATTTTCCTCAAAAAAAAATTGCTTTATGTGTGATAAATATTTATCCTCTTACGGTGCTGTCACATGTTTGCCATATGAACTTTGCAGTCCTGACTGTTTGGAAAAAATAGGCTTCGACCTACTCCTTCACCACTTGTGTTGCCGCATAACTAATATAGTGTATATAAGGCAAGTAGTGGTAGAATAGTCTTTCTTAATTCCCTCACCCATTAAAGTTCAATGATCGATGAATAGTTAAACTAAGATATTACTCAAGGCAAATAATTGAATAATTGAACAGAATTAGGGGGATAGGGAACAATGGTTGTGAAAACAAATGCAGGTACGCTGCTAAGATCACACCTTGTGTGAATAAGCTTAACGAGATGACGGTGGTTAAGCCAATTAGTAAGATTACGTAAACGAGGGTCACGGTATGAGTCGGCTAGGCTGAAGTATGAGTATGCTTCAAGTAAAATTGACCAGAGGATGAGCGGTGTTTATGCTTCCTAAGTGAGAGCCAATCACACTTCTGTTCAAAACTAGTGGCCGAACTTTTTTAAGTGTTCAAAAAGTGGCTGAAATTTCGCGCGGGTTCGAGAAGCTCTTAGTTTCGTGAGATGTGCACCGCTGATAATTCCAAATAACGACGAAACAGCTGTACAGCGTTTCGCGGCATAGTTAGCCTCACTAACTAAATCTCAATTGAAAATCATCAAAGCTCCGCACACTCTCATCATTCATACAGGGATTAAATGAGGTAAGAATTTGGTAGCCTGGTAGTCTGGATTTTACCTAGACTTTTTCTTCTAACACCCTGATCCAGACAGCCTAGCAACAGTTTCCTCTACTCGCGTTACAACATTCAATGCAGGTGTGACTCATAGGGTGATCGCGGTTGACAATCATCATATCTGTGCAGACTTTGGTTCGTTCGGTGTCTTTAGAAATCGGCTAGTTATTCTCGGGCATGTGTGAAAACTGATGGCATTCATTTGCTGAGTCCGAAAATTAACTTCAATGCGGTATCCCGTAAAATAAAACGACATGGACCGTTCCTCTTGACCAGTCTATCAACGAAAAGGAGCGGATTGACATCAGCCTCACCAGATGAACACATCTCCGTAGTTAAGCACCATAATTTACAGGCTGTTGAGCGTTTGCAATATACGCAGCATTAGTTGAAAATAATTTCGCAAAGCCTGGTTTGTGTGGATTCAATGAGGACAGCCTGGTGTTCTGGTTTTCTGGCCGTTTTGGGATCACCGAACAGACCGTTGTTAGAGGTTAGAGGTTCACCTGAACAATACATATGGGGGAACGAAATAAGAATGCTCAATCTGGGACCCTGTTTTGAAACTCGATTAGCAAAAACGGACGACTGAATTTACGTATGAGACAGGTGGTTGGATGATTCCGTCTGTCATGAGGGGTTTCGATTTATTTTAGCTATAAATTATGCGCAGCATAATTTGCGATTTACATATGATCTCGCCAGACAAATTCTTATTTAAGGAGGGGAATGATAGCAATATACTTGGTCCGCAAAGTCAATCAGTTAGATAATTTTTACAAACTGGAGATCAGAGTGATAATAGAACCAACCTGAACTTGGCTGGGGGCTGGTTGCGCCTAACAGAACCGGCTTATTCGCGTGCCAAGCTGATGGTTGTCATAGTCAAATTGTAATTCCTTCGGCTTTAGCGAGCGCATTTTTCCGGAAGGCAATTTGGTGGCACTTAGCAATTTATCTGAATTATTTCGGTAATAACGGTCGATCAAGTGAAACTTATACGCGCTGATTATGTGGTTCGGCTTATCCAAACGCCGAAGATGAGCGCAGGAATTGCTATGGGTAATCACCACGTCCCACGCAAATTGAGGAACGCTCACAAACAAAGGGTTGGGTCACCACTATTTATTCGTAGACGGACACCACATGCTTCAAGTAAGATTTGAGCATTCAACAGCTATTGAAATGTCTTTTCAATTGCATGACATCATGTGTTCGCATGAGACTAGTGATTGGTCGACGCCTAGACAGTTCAGAAGCTCTATCACCTATACAGACAATGGAAGACTGTGTTTTTCTCCAAAATCCGCCATTTTCGTAGTGTGACAACCGAGACGACCAAAAAGTGGAGTTAAATTACCTAGTAACTCAACAACACACTTGTATATGAAATCGACACTGGTCGTCACTTCTCAGATCAGTGGGGCCCTAATAATAGGTGACTGCTTAACATACAGGCGGTTGTGTTGACTAATATTGCTAGCCAACTATCGTGGAGCCTCAACTCCTCGCATTATTCATGCGTATTTGTCTAAGGAAATCGTACAATTGTAATATCGATGCATTAAACCCGTTCCTGACAAGCAAATAAAAACAAAAACGATGAAAATATTCTAAATCTCCAAACATTTTGTGAGTTAATACTACGTTTAACTTCGCGAGGCAGAGGTTTATACTGATGAATGGAAGAGAACGGCTTTACGAGGGTTATTTACTATAAAATGCGATGACAGCGTGTACAACAAATTGAGCAAGGAAACGAGAAAGCTCATTTTTGCAAAACTTGATAGAAACCCGATGCTTCTAAAGGTACCTCTGAACTTTTTCAGGTATTGTCTGAATACCTGAAAATCATTTAACCAAACCAATGTTTTCCAGCTCATTTATCTTTTGACTACTGTGACGATAGTTTTAGTTGCAAAGAGATCTCACTTACAGCTTTCATCAGTGGTGCACACTAATCCACTTGTGGAGGGTGAACCTGTTATGAGGGCACTTTCTCTCTGCTTACCTCTTAACTATGGCTACGCTGTTGCAAATTACACTGACATCAAAAGTTATTTAGATTGCTTTGTTTCACGTTTTATTAGACAACAACTCATGAGACTACTTTCTGTTGTCTTATAATTGAGTGACTCCTAAGAGGTGGTGAAAAAACTGCCACTGATAATCCATCGAGTAATCCAATTGCGGCGTGTGGTGAAATTCACTCAGAGGTGAGTTTATCGATCGCAAGATTGATTGTACGATTGCAATGCTTATAGCTCTTGAAAGATTTATTTGTACAGCTGTTCTGGAGTGAATTCTGTGGGCCTTATTGAGATAGTAAATTTTACGTCAAGAAATACAAGTGGACGTCTGGAACGATTTTCAACATGTGAAAGCATTTCTACCTAATAAGAGGAACCTTTAACGACTTAGACGCAAAATTTCAGGTGCATTCTGTGGTCGAATTTCTGTGGTGGATAGGCCGAGAATGTAGAAACGAGCGGCCATGCGGATATCCGATTAATGCAATAACATTTGGATGTCACTGTATAGTCACTGCATGGTTGAAAGACAAATCCGCAGCTCCTTAGTGAATTTCTCTCTCTCTCTCTCTCTGAGGGCAGAAACGTCACAAATCTGGCCTTTCAGCGATATCTAGCTCCAAAAATGTTACCCAAAAGTGAACAAGCAAAAAGTGTAGGGGTAGGTTACAGCCAGCATTGAGATTAGTTGTTTTTTTTATTGCTGCCAACTCCACAAATGAATGTCTAAATCGTCACATCATCAACGTGTGTTTCAACCATGTGTTAATTTTGACTACCACAAAGAACGCGCTATTCACTCAACCCACTTGGATTAATCCAGTTCTTTAATCACATACGGTCCGCTGCATTAGATTTTTTCCACATGGCCACACAACACACCAGAAACAAAAACAGACATCCTAGGTCAACCACATTACATGCCTTGTGGAACACATCCAAAAGCTCGGTAGTTCGTCACCTTAAACTCATAAACAAAGCTGCTTATGTTTGACCCAGACAGATTGCTTAGTTGGGGAATATATGCGGGCCAGCATGACCGGAAAAAGACGCAGCTTGATGCTTTTGACAAAGTAAACAGAAAGCAATCAGTATGAACTGAACGTTTGACCGAATGTGGTGTTCGTTGGTGTATAAGCTCACTAGGTTTTATTTTATATCAGTAAGTTACACAAAAACTCCGCTTAGAAAAATTGATTATATAGATAAAAACTAATAATTTTACAAATTCAACAATGAATTAGGCAGTATGACTTAAAAAAGCCCCTTTGTGTTGCGCCTAGCTTTGGATGGACCTCACTGTGCTGTGACTATTTATGTACCTCGGCGACGCATTGGGCTGGGAGTGTTCCCGCTACACTCGCAAAATATCTCATACCAAGTTGGTCAATGGTTAGAAGTCTCTTGATCCTCTAAGTTAAAACACGAGTGGTGACATACTCCGTAAAAATGTTAATGCACTTGCATTTCCAGCCAAACGGCCCTGCCTTGCGGTCAGGCTTTTGAGCCAAAGGCTTTGGTTGGGGACCCTAATCATTTTCTTGTCTAGGTGTAGGCCCCTGGCAGCACCCCACGTAAAACTACGAAACTACGAAGTAAAGCATCACTGCTGAACACTTATGTCGTGCTGTTCATGAAGATGATGAGCTTCGACTCTCTAGAAAAGCCTCTAGATTTGATAAGGCGCAGTTACCAGGTGTGTCGCCTTATCTGAGTTGCATCTGAATGATTTTTTTTTATAGCTGCTTAGTTTGCGCACCCTTCCCAATTGATTGATCTGGGTCTAACCGATAATGTTGAGTGATAGCGAAGAAACTTTTGGTCATTGAATGATCGTTAGCTTTATATATCTTGCGTGTATTCTTTGTTGTGAGACTTTTTTTATTGAATGATCTGGTAAATGTTGCTAGCTTTTCACCCCATCTCTGGGGCACCTGGTGAGCATCTGAACTGAGCTCACAGTTCACAGAAAACCTGGAGCTGTGCAGTAGCTTGTCCATCTGTTATTCAAACATGTGTTAAGTTTACCACGAATATTTACATGTGAGTGTAAAAATAGACATTCCTGATTTCACGGCATCACATTCGAAAAGAGCAGTGGGTTTTTCATCGAGTTTATTGTCTGGGCACATTCGATGATTTAAGGGTAATAAAAAAGCTGTTTTTGGAAAATAAACCACGTTAATTGACACCCAACATTTCCGGGAACAAATGCCCAAACGAAACGCTGCACGCGACCATGTCTCGAATGCGTCTCATATTACCATCCTCGATTTTCCAAAGCATTTTCGACCCCTATGAAATGCGTACGTTTTTTCATACATTCTTTGGAATACAGGGACGTACTCAGACGCAAGTTGATCACTAGGACAGCCTGTATTGTAGGTTGAATGACCATTGGACTGCGACGAAGTTATTTTTGAATGCCATCCTTGAATTAGGATTACCAAGTACGTAAGTGGATAGCGTGCTTAATGATGCAACGCAATTTGTCACGTCATGTCATAGGTCATGTTTCTTTCACATTTTTCTCCAACCTCCCCCCTATTTGCAATTTACAGAGAATAGTCGCGAGTTAAATATGTGATACTGATGAACTACACTCACTAGCGGGCCAAGACGGTTTTGATGGGAGACACCTGAAACCGAGCTGAATCTCTCGTTTATGATGCTATTAAAAGGAGTTTCCACCAACCTTATGAGTATATTATTATGTCTATATATGTGACATTACGTTTACGGTACACACTATTCTTATGCCTGGCGTCTAGGACATCAGAACACCAGCTCTAGGGCTATAGGCAAGGATGTGAACCGTTACTTGAGTTCCTTGTTTGTAGCTGAACCCACGGAAACTAACAGTTATTCAAATGGGGACCTAGGTTCTTTTTGGATTTTCGTCGCATTAGTCAATGAACGCCTGCATCCGCTCCCTGATTTCAACTGTTCTAACATGCAAAATAGCTCATAAATAAATTTTCAGCCGTATCGTTTTTCAAGTCAAGGGTTTATTATCTCAGTATTCAGGGTTGCGCCTTGATGAGGACACCAAGTTTTAACCTTGATTGTATGCCATTTCGGGTTTTCTTTCGTGCGACTGACCTGAAACGATCAAAATTCTATTCGATACCTGTGCACCTTGGCGAACAATGTAGGAGAAGATCAGAATTCACTTGCCTACGACGGGCTCCACTGCGTCCCGCACTTCATCAATTTCAACGTATCTTGCTGTTCAAATATCAGCATTTGAGAAAGTTCCACTTATTTTTCAGCGACTTCTTGACCCTTCCCCCGATGAATTTTTTGTAACTAGATAGCGAAATTGTGCGGGATTGGATATTTTTTTCGAAACTTCAACGATACTAACTCTATCATTATGCAGTTTCCTAGATCAGCTCGGGTCACATCGGCCGTCACATCAGTCTGGTGATAAATGACCTAACCTGTGGAAATTATACTGACCTCTTCATGACAGTATCGAAAAGCACTTAACTCAACTGTTGCTCCCTTTATTGTTTCAAATACCTGTAAGATATGAGCCAACCTCTCCTCGTACACCGATACTTTGGTTTCTTAGGCAGTTTAAAAGGATGACTATTTCATGGCAGTCCGTCTCTTTGGAGATTTGACGATGCCCGAAAACATCGAATTTATCACACTCTCCAATTTGACATTTGGCTGTCTTCGGATTAATATATCACGTGTCCGTTTCCTACAAGACTTTTCGAACCGCCAAATGCCTGATCGACCACAGACAGCTTTCGTCGAAATTTACAACCGAGACAAGCGAACTGAAAATCGTCTGCATGCATTCCGTTATAATTCTGACCACGCAAGTTTTGGTGCATAATCACACGATCTCATGTGGCACCTATCATTTTCGTCGTGCATTAATTTTTCTGCCTTTTTTTCGTCAGACTGGACTGTGGGGTTTGGTTAATAGGCCCGCTACCAATATTTTGTTTGGTGAGGGTTTTTTTATTTAGTCTGATGACCAGTTCATTGATTGAATGAGGACTTGAAGCCAGAAAACTCTAACAGTATGTTCTGGCCCTGAGGCTGGTAATTTCAGATCTACTTTATCGAAAGCTGTTTTTAGGTGAGTAAATTATTCTGCAATGTTTTTGTAGGACGCAGTTTCCTCGCTGAAACGTTTGCACACCTCTTATTGAGGTTTTCCTGGTCATTTTCCAAGCTAATTGGCAAACTTGATGACTTCCCGGCTATGAACGCCGAAAACCGTGCTCGGACAAATCACGCTACGGGCTCAAGGTTGATGACTACGATAAAGCGGATCATTCGTCATTGCGCGTTGTCTTTTATGAAAAAGAACAATGGAATTATTCCCCATAAGCCCCATAACAGTTCACAGTGAAACATCTTGTTTGCTCATGTGCTACATTGCTCAGGCAGTAAGTTAATAATTTTCAGATTGGACAATCTTTCTGAATGTGTTTGGCTTGGTAGGTTGGTGATCGCTAAAGATGGTGAAATGACTACAAAGGTAAATACTTGGTACTGTATAGATTGCATTTTATTTGGAAATGAAAATTGTACGTTTGTATCACTGTTTGATACCGCTACATTTTCAGTCTATTGAAACATGCCAAGCCACTAGAAGGAGATCACGTGAAGTGGTTAGGTAATACTAAATGCCATCAATCTGACTTTATACTGGTGATCTGGGACAAAAGGTCCATTCGTATGTTTATGACAAGTTTTTTTTAACTGGGCATTGGAATATCAAATAGACTGGATTAGGAAACGAAATGTTCATTGCCTCAGCTGTTTTTAAAGTGTGTCATCGGACCATTTAAGAGCCGTACACAATAGGTAGGTCGAATTATTGTGAAATAATCCCCTAAGAATAAAGAATACAATTGAAACTGTGTTCTGCAGACTAAGGTGCCGTGTCCTTATGCTGTAAGCGCAGCTTCATATGGTGAGATATAAACATAGTGTAGAAGAACAATATGTTTGACTTAGCACAGTAGTTAATCTAGACGTAGCATCTTATTCGTATTTACATTAATTTGCTCGCGAATGACGGGTTTGCTTGGTGCCATGATAGAAGGGTACATTTTTTTTTCTTTCAGAAGTCCCGTATATCCTAGGAGCACAGTGCTCTAGGCAAAGGAGCCGGAGTAGGTTCTATTCCATGGAGATAAAACTACTGAAGCGAAAATAATAGTATTTCCAGACTACTTTTCGGATGACTTTATGTCGGGTTGTTTCGTCAGAGTGACGCAATACGCACAAACTGAGGAAAGACGCCTTCTTATTCAACTGCAAGCTGTGTGAGAGAGGTGGCTGTACGTTTGTTGGCTTTAATTACTGGAAAGGCACACAAATAATGCCATCAGAGTACAGGTAAGTAATACTTCGCTGAATGAGGACAGGTGACTTATGTGTATTTCCTGGATTTGCTGTAAAACTCCAACAGGTATGACTGCTATTTGGTAACATAGTTTGTCGTCATACTTGCAGTGTTTCCTTGATCACAGGTTTGGCTACTTTTGCAGGTCGTCTTTTGGAATGCTAGCAACATTGTTTTAGTGTAGTTGGGTTGATACGCGATGGCTTATTTTAACGAGATGTTCAGGCTTCGAGGAAATACGTTGAAAGATAACTCAAGTTTTTTTGGAAACCCAGCCCACGACCAGTTTTGCTCTTCTTGGGGCTAATCAGGTAGGTCCACTCACTGAGTTCCCGTCAGGCATATGTTCATCTTGAACCTAAATTGGACAGATTTTGACGGTAGGCTCACCTGGAACGCAGCGAAATCTCTCGCCAATGATAGTTTTAAGCAAATGAACGTGTTGCACCAGGCCGCCTCATGCTTTAGTTGGCACGATATTCAAGATATCGCAATACACTTCATAGATGTAACACCACTCATTCGGTTGCTGAACAATTTTAGGCAGACGAGTGTCTGAGTTCGTGCAACTTGGGTTCAAGCAAATCATAAGTTTAACAGAAAATCTAGGAATACGCCTCCAGATAGGCCCAAAAACCGTGAAACCAGTCGTGGGCTACTGAGGAGTTCCCAGCAACCCTTTGAGTAATGTACTGCGTCCATATTTTTGTAGGCTGGTTTTGAAAATCTTTTTTCTATCTCACAGCTGGGTTGAAATGCATTACATGGTTTACTGTTCGTGACAAAAAATCTGAAAATGCTTGTACCATATGGGAAGCCCCAGATTTTCCTTCGTACAAAGTGGTCCAGGCTATAGTTTCAAATTTGAACTCGATAAATTAGATAGGATCAGCTGTAACTTGCAACTAATCGGTTGCTTCACTTGGTGGGAAGTTTACCAATCTAAGTTCAGCACCGCTTAGTCAAAGGCCTAATTTATTAACTTAAACTGTAATACTGGAAGCAGGAACTACCATGTATTCCTCTGTGTCGGAAAGTTCGCGACCTTGTCTACCCCCCCCAACAACAAAGAAACGTTATGTGATTATTTAAAATCAGCATGTTGGCCGCAGTTGGCCGACCTACCAGGGGTAGGGTTTTCATAAGAGGTAAATTGTCTATTCAGTAATCTCTCAGACACTCGTACAGGATTAGTGTTTGCTCTCCTTGCTAACGTTGCTAACGTTTCGTCAACATTTGAGCTGATGTAGTCACTGCGTAATTGTGCGTTCTTTTGTGAAAAAATTTTGAACAGTTAGTCACAGTACTTCTAGTCCGGAATACCTATCTTTAGCAGAAAGGTGGACTATGGACGTGGAAACACCTTTAGCCTCGGAACTGTTGTAGTGTATACCTCTGCGCAAGTGACATGTTGCCCCTGGTCCTGATGACCTTCTGCCTACTCTCCTCAGAGATGGCAATGAATTCCTCAATCCATGGCTCTCTAGCCTAGTTGGAGAGCGGGACAATTAAGGTGTGTCGATAATAATGCCCAAATTTAGGAAAACAGATACTTACATTGAATATAGTAAACACAAGGTTGTTATTTTGACTGCCGTTACAACAAGGCTTCCGACATCACATATTCGTCTTATGGCAGCACGCGACTCCTTTATCCGTGAACATCAAGCGAGATTTCGACTGGGTAGAGGCTGCGTCAACCACATCTTCACCTCCGTCAGGCGTAACAGCAAAGCCATATGTATAGATGGCCCGCAATCTTGGTATTCCTTGACTTCGAGCATGCATTCTATTCTGTTGAACTTGCTCAGCGGGAGATGCCGGAGAAATTTGTGAGCATAACTCGGTTTCTATATTCACCTACTTCCAGGTGTGTGAGGGTTATGGTGAGGTCTCTAAAATGTTCGCCACAGAAATGTCTAATCTTTCCACTCTTTAAAAATTTTGTCGCTCACGAAAAACTGGAGTAAGCGCTGGAAGGCTTTCAAAACCCGTGTTCAACTCATTGCTGGGAAGAAACTAGTTGACCTGGAGTAGACAGACGATACCTTCCTCATCTTTGGAGGCGAAGGCAAAGCACAGATCCGGTTGAATAGACCGACCACTTTCATAACATCTTTCGCCAAGCATCTTGCAGCCTCAAAGTGAGAAGTCATGCTTCAAAACTTGCAGTCACTGAACATACGTCTTGGAATTCGAGGAGAGGGTTGTGGAGAATTTTACATACCTGGGTGTTTATTTTAGCTTTGGCGAAGACGTATTTGGTGAACTCAGAAAACGAATCTCAAGGGCCCGAATCGCAGGTTCAAAACTCTCCGAGCTTCGTAATGTGGCCACCCTTGATAAGTGTCAATGAAGATGAAACTGATGAGCACATTTCCTCTGCCTATCTGCATAGATTGACCTAAGTGACAGGAAGAAATCTTCTCACACTGCCATTTGTGACATTTTTGGTAACTTGTGTTGTATCGGAGATTCAGTTTCTTGCTCAGTCTGAATAGGTTTACAACGTTTACATTCCCGGTTAACAACAAATCAGAGTCCGCAAATGCAAAGAACAACAGTAACACCATTATACATGTTCATTTTACTGTTTGAAAATTTACATGACAATATCCTGACAATTCGTTCGAAACTGCGCCTGAAATTTATTTCCACTTTCTCTTCAGGTGCTCTCGGAAGATATTCATTTGTACGATACAACTACACGGCTCAGATGTTCGAAATATTTCCATTTTTGTCACTCAGCAAAGTTATAATCAGATGTGACACCCATCAACAAATGCCTTGTCCATTAATTGTTTTACCTTACTAATTACTGCAGGCAGCGGAGGGATAAAATACGACTTTCACCCACATCATCACACTCGGCAAACTGTAAACTGAAAAACAATGTTCATCTGCATGCAAACAATTTGGAAGTGACAAAACCGCTTGATTATTCCTTTCAATCCGAGTATGGGTTTGAGGATGGACGTTACATGTGGATTTGCAAATTTCTCCTTTGCTCATTTTGTTCCAATTTATCGTGGGCTTGTCTTCTAAACAGCTGAGTGGAATTCATGCTTCGAAATAAAATTATAAACCTACATAGAAGGAGCTTGATATTTTGCTCCAGTTGTTTTTCGCTGTATCTTTCACCCAAATTTTAGCTTGATTCGCATAAAAAAGAATATTTGATGCAAACAACCGAAACAATTAGTAGTTTGCAGAAATTATGCCTTTTTATGGTATAGTTCAGAACCAGCTTGCAAGAAACAGTGGTCATGAATAGCCGAGCAGAGGTTCAGTGTTTTTTTATAAAGTTTCAGCACCGAATCGGTTGTGCCAGTCCAAATTCTGAAACGATTAAATGGATAGCAGTCTAATATTTTGACCGTTTTACGTTGAAAATGCATCTGTGGCTAGGCATTTATGGAAGTGCACTCGTCAGTTGCATTTTCACCAATCATGACAACGACTAACTTCTCACCTAAATCACGGTTACCGAGCCACCAAACAGTGAAATTTGGGTAAAAATTCGTGGTTTTCCTTATTATTTTTTTCCCGTTGCAAATAGTTTATTTGTTTGAATGTTTGAACTGAACGGGGATTTTATGTTCAAATAGACAGTTGTACTAACGTACGAAGGGTATCTGAAAGACCGAGCTCCTCACTAGCGGTAAAACACCTACGAAGGTGATTCTTTAGCTCTGATATAAAAAGCAACCTCCACAGGAACTTTTGTGTTTCAACCAAGTCATCCGGCTGTCATTTGGAGGGAGGCAGCACGTGAAGATATTGGGTTGGACGTTGTAACGAGCTCCCAACATCCCATCTCCCCGTTCAATGTAGACAGTAAAACAAGCATCAGTTTCACTTGACAAGTGTCAGACAACATGCGACCGGATGTTACGGGACGAAAATTGCAAGCCTTGTCGTGATTTGTGTGCAACGCAAAACTTCGAGTGAGGCCATCAAATCAAACAGCATAGTATTGTCTCCAAAATGTTTGAAAGTACGCACTTGGGCAATCAGATTTTGTTACACTCCCAAATCCCTTGTGGCAAATGCCCGTAGATCATGTTGCGACAGCGAGAATCGCGCAGGTAGAATGTCTTTATCTATTGTTTGTTTATACTGCCACTGTGGAACTATCGCAAATCAACTTTAGTCCTTCCCTAAGCAGAAAATTTATCAAACTGCTTAGTGTAGAGCTCTGAGGGTTAGCATTATATCAAGAAAGTGAACGATAAAAATTCTGTCTTAATGTGCATTTGTGTCGATCAAAAGACGGCGGGCTAATCATTCAAAGAGCCACGATATTTGCAGTGGGATATCGGTGCTGCGTTGACATCTCAATTATACACATTTTATTTTGGGCAAAAGTGAAAACTGTCAAATTGTCAAACTGGATCTTGCGCTGACTATGTAAAAACATCTTCAAGGCCCTCAAACGAGGAATATTAATCCGCATCTCTAAATAATTGTTAACTTCTACTGTATCGTTTTGGTTAAAAGTGTAGTTGCATGCGGAGTAAAAATAAACGTTGTAACTTGAAACTATCAAGTTCACTTTATTCACGATGTGATCATACCGCCGTCATTTTCTCATCACCTACTTGTTATAATGCTGAAGAGCTTTCGATGAGTACTAGGTACATGAAGTTTATCCTATTTGGAGCAACTTCCTCGCGGAGAGAACATGCTTTCTGCATTTTGGGGCGTCTCGCTATCCTTTCTAATATGCGGCAGAAGAAGCTGAACATTAAGCAGGCCGCCTGGTAACACGAAACGTCCACACAGATTCCCACAAATCGAATACACAGATCGAATCCAAAAAGTATGCAGTGTTGAAGTTGGGTGCAGAGCCACATCTGCGCGTCAAAACATTTGATACGAAACGGAACACTATGAGCACATACAAAAATTATCTAAGGATACTAAAACATGAGTTTCCAACCGGGGGACGGCAGAAATCGTCTTCATTCCAGTGGTCTTTGGGTGAGTTCAAGAAACTGTATTTTCCGCTTTACGTCATGGACGGACCTGACACCAGAGAAATCCACGTACAGAAATGCTTCATACACACGCTTAAGTATGGTTTTAGACACGATGCACATCAATGCCTTGAAATTAGGCGCGTGATCAGCACTGTGACTTATGGAATGTGCAAACACAGGTGTCCCGGTAGGATCGGTATACTGACATCCCGCCAGTCGGCCAAATAAAAGCAACTGAAAAGTAAATTAACCTCTTGCATTTTTCAATCAGTATCTGTATGACGTATTGTCACCCGTCCAAAAAATATCTCATACAGCACGGCTAATGGAATGTCGCCCTTTAATCCGTTACCAACTTAAAGGTCCCACAATAAGCATTTCTTGGGTACATTTGTATGTTACGCAGATGAACCGACGGACGACGCTGACTGTCTATTTTCCTTGTGTGTTTATGGATTCGCCCATAAATCAACATCAACCGAACGGTCTCCGTCTCGAGATTTATCGCCACTGTTTTTTTTACTGTGCGCGGGATTCCAACCAATTTTGACAAAAGACGAGCCATTTAGTATGCAATGTGGCAGAATTACTGTTGAAGGTATTTCCCGACGAACTTTTTCGTTTACGTTGTGTTGATTCAGGATGATGTGTCATTCTACGAAATCTTGGAGCCCGAGTAGGCTTCGCCGCCAACCGTTCCTCAACCACTGGACGCCTGCTCTTTCTCGTAGATTCGTTGACATTTACGCACTTCGTGCAACACTTGTGTACCAAAGTAGAATTGGGGAAGTGGGATCAATGAGTGCTAATGCACAGGCACTTTACAAGTCTTCTTTGGATCAAACACCGACGCCAGTCACTTATTTACAGGTGAGGTAAGGACATCATTTTTCTTTAAAATTGCTCCTAATAAGCTATCTGCAACGATATAACGCAGTGTAAATATTCTAGCAGGCTGCTAAATAGCGCTCCGCCAAGAGGGTAGAAGAAAGGCTGACATTATTCAAGTACTCATATGGCAAATATATTTGCCTCAAATGATTAAATACACGCTAGGTACTGATTGACCAAATTTTCGTTGTTCACATTTGCCACTCAGACCAGTGAGCATGCTGGGTACTCACAGGTTTGATTCCGATAGAACCTTCGCCCGCGTTTTGCACCGGGCCTTTGGTTCAAACTGTACTGCTTCGCGCATTTTGCAGCAATGGGAGTCATCGTATCTCAAATTTCTGAGTTCGCAATATACATCCGTAACTTAGTGTAAGTAGCAGAGCAGTCCCGACATACTGTTACCCGTGAACACAAGGTTAATCCAGAGGACTTTTTCAAAGAATTCAAAGCGCGCACAGGGGATTTTGCCGTTTAATTAACTATCAAGCCTTGTCGACATGGATACAGTATTATCCAGAGGGCAAAAAGCGTACAGTAGGCTACTTAACATCCGTTTGGTTATTTTACCCCTGCGTTATAAAAATGAAAGATGGTATGCAACCTAATCAAAAGAAGTGGGCAGAACTTGTACTTTCCCTTCAGAATGTGAGGATAAAGCCCTATAATTTTGAAGCGGAGCAATGTTAGAGACAGGAAACACCTGACCGATCGTAGGGGACCTAAGTGTTGTTTCACCTTCGAAATTGTTGCTAAAGATCGAACAAGGCTGGGGCAAGAGGACAATCCTGCTTCCCCTTTGTATCGATTTTCATATCCGTTGATGCAGCTACAAAGATAAACACCCTGGCTTTTCCCTAGTGTACAATGATAATTTTTGTCCAGGTAGCCAGGCTTCCTTAGGACAATCCAGAGTACTTTTTGTTGACTAGTTCTCAGACTTTGAAGAAGTTTGTGAATAGTGAAAACTGGCCACGGTTCTGAACAGTACATCTATTTTTTATAGAGTCGCATTGCAGTATCTTCTAGCACTCCTTATCTGAACCGTGTTTTAAGACAGTAATTTTCCATACGGCAACAAATATCTAAAATTTCTATGTGGATCTGAATTAGATCTGAATTAACCCTTTAGTCACAATGCTAGTAACCGTTGAAAACACGTGGTTCCCAAACTTACTGGATGGATTAACAAGCATGTGCCGTTCCGCGCAGAGTCCAGCAAGAATACATTTTCGTGCGGTGATCTCTAGTAGTATATGCCTCTTATCAGAAAAATTAGCACACATTTCCAGAACTCCATGGTACTAACGAGCCGATAATGCTCCACAAAACCTGGTTTTGTTCAGACGTAGATCATTTTATCATCCAAGTTACAATTTCTACTTTGTTGACCATCATGCGCTCTTTCGTAACACAGAAGCTTAAGTCCCACGTTTGTGAGAAGAACTTGATGCTTTCCCCCGAATGACTGCAGGTTATGTGGCTGTAAGAAACAGCAGCGCCTTCGTTTGTTCTCTCTAATTCTTGAATTTTAAACCTGTCCCTGAAAATTTTATCTACGGAAACCACTAGCCCGCTGCACGAAAAGTTCACGCAAGCCCAGGAAACGAGTCTGTTCATTAGATAAAACATACCAATAATAAACGCAGTTGCCACCATGTAGTTTCCTCCAGGAAATTGTCATCGCCTGACTGGGAACCTCAGCTTTCCAACTGTCTAGCTCTTGGTCCGAATAGATCATTGCTGACATTCTCCTCTTCTAGGGGGTGGTGGGGTTTACGAAAGGAGAAACCGTGCTGACTTGAAATAGCTTACACGAGCAGTCCATCCCGGTGACACGTGTCGCTCTTCTCGGCAATAAAATATGCCGTGGAATGTATCTGGTTCGAATGAGCTGTTCGGCAAACAACCAAAGCTTTGTTTTTCGCTCCTTGAGTTCGACCACCTTAAGCGGGAATAATGATGCATTGTCGCGGATGGCGTTACATCGAAAGAAGTGTGTAAGATCACGGGTAGCCGGTTAGACGAATCTAGCTTTCTCTATCAGACTACTCAAACAGTATGCTGGTATCCCCAGCACCAACAGGATATTCTAGCGGTAACGCTCTACTCATAACCTCTCTGACCCTTCGAAGATCGCTCATCGCCTTAAAAACAAATCACTACATCGAATGATAGATTGCTGCATTACTTTTTGCCCGGTCCTACCAATTTGATTTGGAACAAACGTGTACACGTTTGAACGAGTCAAACTGTTGACCCGCATCTGTGCGCACTATGGGACATGACGCAAAAGTACATTGATTCTGGTGTACCAAGGTCGTATTAGGCCATCAATGAGAATATTGTTTGAACTAAGACACTGACCGCTTTTTCAAACTTCATGTCACACGTTGACCGCATGTACATACGTGAACACTCCGACAGAAAATAAACTAGCCAGTTGATCTATAAATGTTGTGTTATCGATACATTTTATTAGATTTGGCCTATCGATCGTTTTCCCAGTAGTTATAACGCTCAAAAAAACATGTACAAGCATGTGCATGCATAGTGGAATTCGCAGGTCATCAATAATTATCCTGCACACGTCCTTTATGTATGACATCAGTGAACTGCGATGCATGCGGACGGGTGGGTAGGGAGAATAATTCGTGATTACGACGAGAACTCGACGTGGCAAGAATAGCCATATCACACAATTTGTGACAACGGATCTGCTTGCTCTCTACCGAAATAGTCGTCTATCAAATCGCCAGAGCCGCCGGTTTGCGCCTGTATCTGTGCCTGCAGATCTTCCAAGCTGCTTTGGACGCACTCTAGCATTTTTTTACTATCAATGTGAATCAGTTCGTCGTCGAAACCTGTCAAACTCGTTTTAGCCATGGGATCGCCGTGAGTTTGAAAGAAAGATTGCAAATTTAAGGGAACAGGAAATATTATGGTTGATTCCTTTCCGGACGATATACTGTTCACAGCCTGAAGGTAGCGTAGTTGCAGAGCTATCGGATGTTGCTTGATTTCGAAAGCGGCCGCTTTCAGGGCCCCGGCAGCACGCATCTCACCCTCGGCCGCAATGACTTTGGCGGTAGCTTCACGGACAGATTCGGCCTCAGCAGCCATGGCTCTTTGAAGCTGGATGGGCAAACGTACATCTTTGATCTCAACACGTTCCACCTTAACCCCCCAGGCCTCGGTGACTGAATCCAAGCATTCCTGAGGAGGAAAAGAGGAATGCTGTAGTGGCTGAGGGTTATTGTGATGAATAAATGGAATATAAAGTCGTGTAATCTGACATTTGTTTGCAAGAGAGCACACAAAGTTTGGCTGGATTGAACCCAAACACACCATCTTTCTGAATGGCGAGGGTTGAGCGTGAATGTTACAAAATTCAGATGAGACCAGGCAAATAGTCTTTATAAGTGGTTTTTGTAGAAACAGTAACATTGGGCAATCGAATTTATCACATCGAAAACTTCTGTCTGGTCGATCGACACAAATAAAGCTCCATGTATGTCGATAGCTGAAGACCCCTGGATTTCGCTTGAACAATTGGTGACCGCTGGAGGTGACGCCATTAACGTTAGCTTCTCGCATGTCCGAGGGCTACATCGTCACCACACTTGCACGTAATAGAAAACCCGTAGATTTTCCCGCTACGAAGGTCCAAACGCGTCATCTTTGCGGTTGGGTAAACGTGGATATTCTGGTAGAAGAGAGCCTTACAGGCAATCCAGCTCTTCTGACACGATGAGGTGTGCTTATAAAACGTCTGCAGTTATTCATTCGTCAGGTTGTATTTGGGACTTCGGAACACACAAGTACTAACAGTTGAGTTTTTATGAACCGCGGTTCTACTTCTACGTGTTTTTCTTTTAGTGGATTCTCTTCCAACAGCGACGCATGGTTTAATTAGGGGACTTTTGGCCTCGAGCACACAATTTAATTAGCCTGTCAAACCAAAGCGGTTAATACCACTAATTAGTTCGCGCCAGGCAGATGTGGGCATCAGAGAAGGGGGGTAGCAAGTTACACTGAATAGATCAGTCCCTTTGGGTGATTACTAGTTGAAAAGATTAAATGACGTCTGATGGTTGTGTCCACTATTGGGAGAAAAGTACTCCCTTGCCGAGAAGCACGGCTTTCCACTAATAATCCAGTAGGCTTGAGGATGGAACAACGAAAAGAATAACGGAACAGGCATTTGCTAAGAAACATTTCAAACATGGCTAAGGAATGATACACTTAGAAAAGACAATGGACCATTCGACATCCTTTCTCATCAGATATGGGATAACCTCATGTGAAAAACATTGCTAGATGCGCCTGGCTGTTCCACGGGGCTTGTGATCCCTAACTAGACATTGTGTAGGTCACTGCTTCAGGTTTGCTCACTAGCAAGCTCAGAATAGTCTTACCTTTGTTTGATCCATTTCCAATGCTTTCAGATGCGTTTTCTTGGCGTACAAAATTAGGCAAACGAGTTTCATGCCCACTGGTTCCGGTCGACGGCAAATGCGTACTTATTGTCAACATTCCATTTTGTACTTCATGTCGCTGAGTCATTTTTAGTGGCCCTGAGACTAAAGTGGTTATCACTGGTGCCGGTGATGACAGCAGGTGTGTCTATATATATTACGCCAAAAATTTTAAAATTTAATGGTATAATGCATCTTCTTTAAGAAAAACACGAGTCAACCCATGAGCGTCTGAGCTCCTGAGTTTGTGATAAGGAGCGATTTCGGAGCGGAACTGACCTAACCGCCAGGAAAACCAGTCCACAATGCTGAACACTCAGCTGGTGGTCTTTCTTCATACCCACCCTAGCCACCAAAAGAATTAGCCGGGGGGTCGACTGGATTATCACTTCAAAGATCCGTGTTCGAGACCACATGAATGTCGGTGATCTACGCACAGCTGTTTCCAGAAACAGAGATACAAAAAGCGGTTTAGTGGACAAAAAACAAGCAGCACACGTAGATCATTCAGCGCTGAAAAACTGAAAAGACGTTTGTAAGTTAAATCGAAAATATATTTGGCTACCTGTGGAGCTGTTATGCCGTGAACGTACCGGACATTTATCGTGGTCCGTCGGACAAGCTTTATATGCCACCATACACTTTTCCACATTTGCACAACACCGTATTTCCATTTGCTGTACTAGGCTTTTCCGTCTAGTAGAGCGTAAATGCATTTGTAAGAACAATGCAATCCAACAGATAAGCCCGCTTGAAAATGTATAGGACAACATCAAGCCGCTACACCACATGATCTACTTGACGGCACGGTACCTGTGCGTTCGACCTTGAAAGACATAAACCCAACTGGCCTGGTAACCAAGTTTGCATCGTTCCGACAGTAGCGTTCACCTTGACATTCCATAAAGACTGCAATTCAATGGGACACAGCGGTTGGCGTGACAGGACCGGACAAGCCTTCAATGTAGACACCGGATGTTTTTATAATTGCTGGACAGTTCAGCACAACTCGGACATTCTGTGGGTAGTTTTTGATGAACCGTGTAGATGCTGAACGAAACCATACAGATGTTTGTCTTGTATTCGGTCTAGACGGAGGAAAGTTCCCTACCGAGCTAATTTAATAAGTACTAACCTGAACAGAAGCTTTCATTTCGGTAGGGAAACAAGACATCCTGATGGAAAGAATATTAGGTTTTCTAAATTTAGAATCAGTTATTGACAACGAGGTTTTCAGTATTAGCCACGATGTATTTGGAATTCTGCAGTAAGGTTATCAACATGTTTCTCTGCTTTAGACTGTCTAAATGAGGTTCACTAGACTAGTGCGGATAAGCCTTTTTTGATGAATGTCTCGATGGACGATACGCTTCCAGAAATCAGGCATCTCAGGAACAAAACGTAAATGATTTTTTCAAATGTTGATGACCAAATCTAACGCGGCCTACCCGGAGAAGTTGCTTCTTGGGGAAATGATCATTTCTCATACATGTTCCACCACGCTTGGGTGATAAAACATTAAACTGGAATATATCATTATCATCATCACCTACACCTTAACATCAGTGTGCAACACTAATGCTTCACTGCCGTGCAATTATGTCACGGTTGTACGTGGGCTATGATACTGCCAAGGCGCCCTGACCGAGACAGGAAGACGATTAGGGTGGAATGTAAGACAGGCGATGTAATACCCATTGGCGAGTAGACCCCCCTGTTGTCATATTGCCCGATGACTCCATATGTGGCTGCCTTTCGCGTAGTCTAACCGAATGAAGAACCAGTGGGGTCTTTGGAAAATGTTCGCCCTAGAAGCCCTGCTGGTTCTGTTTGTTTCTGTCATAGGCCATCCCAGTTTGCATTTTTTAACCCGCAGAAGGACTGGCTTCAGTCAAATGATTAGAGAACACCACATTTCAGCAAAAAGGAATGATAAGTGGAGAAAATATGACATCGATTTGGGGTGACTTATTTGTAAAATATCCCTCAAGTTTTATGCAAACACATACCTGCATCAGAGCAGCAATATCTTCTCTGGCAGTTAGAAGTTGGTCCAAGTTTACCGTTCCTAGGACATTCCGTAGCGTTGTTTGTCCAAGCACACGTGTTGCTCGATTCGCATCTTCGACATTGACAACAGCGCGGACCGGGTCCCGCACGCGATAGTATACAACCGCATTGACAACCACGGTGACTGAGTCCTTCGTGAGGACTTCCTGGGTAGGCACATCGAATGTGAAAGTCCGCAGGTCGAGTATACGATATCGATCGAGGCAAGGCAATACGATGATGAGACCGGGGCCTTGTGCTGTTGCTGAGACGAGCCGACCAAGGCGAAACAGAACTGCCCGCTCGTAGTGTGCGACCACCTTTTTGTGCAGCAGAGGTGTGAAAATTTGGTCGGCATTATTAAAAAGAAACTATTTCAATTAAGGTTCAGTACAAGCATCTGAATAGATGAGGACAGTTTGCCAACATAATTATGAATAGAGCAAGATGTGATCTTACTCAGGATTCAGGCGGGCGAGACAGCTTAGTGGTTAAAGCGCGAATTTACTGACTAGAGGGCCCGTGGTTCGAATCCGACCTCTGCATCTCAACTTCTCCTGTCTAGGTTTGGGCAACCTGGTGGTACCTCAGTCACATGTGCTTCCTTCAGGCGGCAGCTAAGCACCGAAAGAGTGCCAAAGCTGAACGATTATTGATTTGTGATTCTTCGGGGTTCGTTACGAGCGCAAACTCAGTCTACTGGTTCAAATTATGTTACGTTCTGAGTCTGAAAGATTATCAGTTATTTCTCGATCGAAATTATTCGCCTCCGCTTGCGGATAGTGGTTGTTATCACAATTTCAGACGTCAGAATGACGTGACATAGCCCATTATTTACGTTATACATATACAGAACAACGCGACCTGTAGGTATCCGTCAAAAAACTCAAATGTTCCCCTATTTGTGAAATACGGTTTCCTCAGTTGTCAAAGAGGTTCCTGGAGTCAACAGAGTATATGTCTAATTTTCATCCTCTCGTCCCGCAGAATACAAGTTACACCGTCAGTGTGTGAAAACGATTGATTCAACTTCCGTTCAACTTTCGTTGTTAAATGCAATGTTATGTCACTGTGGCTGTAAACAACTTCATAATGCCGGCGATTCAAAGTATTGCGGTATCTTCGTAATGCACTACTCATAAGGTTGCTGAAAATTCTTCGACAGCCCACGACCGGTTTCGCCCTTGTTGGGGCTCATCAGGTAGGCGCAGTCCCCGAGTTTCCGTCAACCTTATTGCGGTATCTGTTTTTCTTTCAATAGCTATGAAAACGCTCTCCTAAACGGATTTCAAATAAAAGAACTTTTAACTTTATCTGCCGTATAAATGAGATGGAAGAATAACATTTACACCATGCAGTTTCAAGTTTAAGTTGTTGCTTTCAAATTTCTAGAATCCGCCACAGATGGTCTCATGAGTTGCAGCTACAGTGATACACCTTCCGGAGGACAACTCCTGAGTTTATCGGAGAGTTGATATCTGAGACAGTGTAGATGCTGGTGAACCGCCATATTGCTTTCTGTGCATACATGTTGAACCTCTCTAGGTCATAGGCTTAGAACCTGGCTGAATGATTATAATGAGGATATGGCGAGATGTCGAAAGGAGTGCGAACCGGTGACTGGATGACACTCAATTTTCGATAGAACAAGCTGACTAATTCTCATATCTTTTGAATAAGAAGCACGCTTACACGGGTCAGCGGGCGTGCTGTAATGTGATTAACAAACGGAAATTGCGAACCATTGAGCCGTATTCGGGTTTTTTGGAAAGGAAAAGTTAAGAGCAGAGGTTTTTAATAATAACTTGGCGTTTCGAGAATGAGCAACGACCTTCGTTAGGAGCCAAGCAGTCTGAACGAGGGGGGAAGCGGTCAACCAGTGTCTAGCTTCAGTCTTGAAGAGGCCCTTTGATTGGTTACAGTTGTGTGGTCTGAAGCTGGAATCACCTAGTCACGACGTTCGTCAGTTCCTACGCCCTGGCAACACAGCGGATACGGCTTGACCGTTGTTTCGACCGACGTATGTAGGTGACTTGTGAATTGTCAAACCCTCCACACAGTGCGGTACTGCGCGTGTTGTCAGGCCTCCGGGATCAGAAACTGAGTCTTTGTCAAGCTTGTGAGGGATTTCGAAGTAGAGAATGTACCTATCGATTGTGACGTGCAGCACACATTTCCGGCTGCCTGCTGGACCTCCTACGTAGGTTGTACAGCAATTCCCTAGACAGATTTTGTTTACGAAATCAGTTTGGTTACCTGGGTTGACGTAGTCCTTGAGGCACACCTAATGCCTGCCAATTACGTGGTCTCTTTTGAAGGCTGGGTGTCTGTTAAATTTCGTTTAAACTGTAGGAAATCGCTCATCAGGTTGTGTGCTGGGGGGATCTAAAAAGTGGTAAAACGGTTCAGTTTCCTTGATTTCGTCTTGCTTGCAACCAATCAACCGCCTTCTCAATGAAATATACCGCATAATTGTTCCGATGTTGAAAATTATTATTTATTTCGGAGATTTTATTACTTCTAACCTGTCAGTCAGTAAGCTTACGATGGTTCGGTTCACTTTCGAATAAGGGTATGAAAATTCATCAAGATACTGTCCAGAATGAACAGGATAGCCATTTCAAAACCTGATTCAGTGATTCTAACAAGACAGTCGAAGAAGCTGAAGGAACGGTCCGCACTTTAAGTAAAGCTTAAAAAATTACAAGTCATCAGGAAAATATAGCAAGCCGTCTATCTAAACCCTAGCTGGGCGATCAAGAACTTGCCGTCAGCATAATGTCATCAAACATGCGGTAAGTGATCCTTTATCTGTTTCTATAGGTGTCGGACAACAACAAGTACAACCGTTCTACGACTGGGACCTCCGTGGATTTTCTGTGTGTCGGAACAAGGTCTGCTTGAATGTGAATTACGTTATGCGTACGGAAAGTTTGACCTTGACACTATCGGTGGGTGGCAAGTCAATGCCTGTAGCCGGTGATGCGTCCCCTTCTGCCAGCTGGGTCATTTATCCCGTCTACAACCACCTGATAAATCACTGGAAGGATGATGACGTCAAATAGATGGACATTTTGGTATTCAGTAGGAAACATGCTACATGTGGACCATAATATATATTTCAAATGCAGAAGCTGTCAAAAGAGCTGAAAAAGTCAAGTGAATTTTGAGAGTTTATACTACTGAGAGTTGTGTTTTAGAGGTGAGAGTCTATTGGACAATAACGGCTGCAAGAAACACTGTATTACGAAGCGAGGGACATTTTCAAAGCTGTTGCTACCAGTGCTGATTTCCTTGCCAACGCATCCTTCAGAAATCTCGTTACGCAAAATCAAAGCCACCTCTTCAGTATCAGCGACTTTTACTTCCCCCTCGTCACGACGTCTAATTTTTGTGAGCCTTCGTGCATAGTAGGCTGTTGGTGGGTTCGACCTAGGCCCAGGGAATAGCAATCCATGGGACAATCTAGGAACAACAAGTGACGGAATGCATTTACATTATCGATGAATTTTCTTACGCGACGTCCGCGCAGAAGAAATTAACCCTTGTTTCATTATCAGTGCTTTTCCTCATTGGAAAATGGTTCGTATAATCGGACGAATTTGAATTTATGGCCCTCTTTTTCGTGAAAAACTTCGCAAGTGACAGACATCGGTAAGTTGACAGAAAATTGTTTGGGATGATTAAGTCATCTCCGAAATTAGCTTGAAGCGATTAGTTGTTGTGAAGCCGATCCTAATCAGATCGAACAGCACTTCCGGTTCAATTTTTCACACGGACTTTGGAACCGACAGACGTAAAAAAAGGTATTTATCAGCCGTGTTGTTTTTCTAACTTTATTTTAATCTCACTCTAACTGACCTCTTCTAAAACCTGAATATTTAAAAAGAAGTTTTTTCTTCTCAGACGTTATAATCGTGAGCCTGTCAGCCACAAGAGTGAGTCACCTGTGCATCACTTCGACCATCTGCCTTTTAATTATAGGGTGGGTTTTCTGTGTTCAGCTGGACTGGACAACAACTGCTTCGGTTCCTTTAGGAGACCGAAACCGAGAACACAATAATAATTTAGTGTTGCTGTCGAAAACAAAACTCATTTGCATTTCAAAACAGGTCGTCGCAAAATATATGTTTCGATGTTCGCAAGTCAATGGGTAAACTATTGTGCGGTGATGTGTGCCACCCACTAAGCCAAATATTATTTTTCTAGATGAATCCGGCTATTTACTTTTGTTCAAACAAATGTTATGCTTTTTGTTGTTGTTGTTCCTCGGAGTGGCTAAATTCTGCTTTGTTTTTTCCCTTCTGTTTCCATAATTTCTAACAATCACACGTCTCCGCATGTGTATTTTCCAATTTCCTCATTTAAATGAAAGGGCTTCATCGACTGATTAAAGCTCAACGCACCACACTTTTTATGTGCAAACAGTGAGGCATTAAACGGGAATCGTTAATGTCCCCAAAAGGAAAGACTAATCGCACGCAAGAATCACCAAATGTACACACTAATAAAGACCCCCGGTAACGGGAACTGAATAAGAAACACATCTTTTTAAGAATCGCGATTTGCTTGCCAGTGGACATCCCATCATTATCGTCAGCAATGCACCGGTACTATATATTGGCAGTTAGCTGCCATAAAACCGTGAGAGAGGAAAGCCTCAGTGAATAGGAGAAAGGAAAGGAAAGGTTGGGGAATTAGAGGCAAGGGATCCTATGTCATTGAGGAAGATTATCAGAAATAAGTTGGCTAAACGTTTGGACAGCAATAAGGCAAAAATATCTGCGAATCATATCAGGATTGATCCAGCGAACTTCACCGGACACAAAACCAGCATGACAGGCAATCTGGCCGGGAAATAACAACTTGCCTTGAATCGATTATATGTCATTTCCTGCAGGGTTCCCGATCACTTGCAAACAGTAGCACGAAAGCGCCAGCTACGAAGGCACTGTAGCACTATGTCTGCAGAACCTATTGCCAGCAGTCGTCTGGAACAGAAAGCAGCGCTTTCTTTGGTAGTCGGCATTGGGGCTGCCGACACGCCCAAACCACCTTAATCCTGTGAGTTTAAACTGCTAATCTAATGATTCGCACTTGCCACCAAGTAATCACGTGGGCATCAGCTCGGTGCACGTTCCCTACAGTCAGCGAACTCTGGCAACGCCGTGGAGACACCGGCAACGAGACGTCTGCAACTGACCAATTTCCACGGATATCCATTCAAAGAGGTATACCTCAGCTCAACATATAGTGGTTTACCAACTCCAAGGAACTCACCCATCCACCCTACTGAATGCAGCAGAAAACCGACCCCAGTAATGTCATCACACGGTGGCCGATACAGAGTGGGTGTGCCTTTATTAGAAGAGTGCATGTGTCATTGACAAATATATAAATCGACCTCGTTTACACCAAAAGTCCCCACTTATCATCGCTATAACATCAGAAAGACCGCGGTCATAATTAATGAAGACGTACGTTGAGCAGTCTGAGTGTTTGTCACATAACACAGGAAGTAATCCGCATAGATATCTAACCCACGTAAACACACGTCATGCTTTCCTTGACGGTCACCGAAAAGTTCCTCACTGATAGCATAGATATCAATCATCAGTTGTGAGTGCTTTTGAAAATAATCCTGTTTAAATTCGCAAACGAAGGGTCGGTAAGGGCGCTTCCAAACATGTGTAATTTAGTTAGCTTTCAGTCATCATCCTAGATTCCATGTTCTGTCCTCACTCATTCATATGAATATGCTCCACTAATCATCGACTAGATTAACTTGAATAGCCCATTATATTTGTAACTACGTGCCTCCGCGGTCCGTTTAAGCTTTGGACAAAACACTATTTTTAAGTTAACTAACAAGACTGAAGTTCCAACGATGGGTTGGTTGACCTTGTACAACCCAACATTGGTTTTTGACACACGCCAGAGTACCTATGTAATGCGCCATCAATAATGAAAAAGGTAGAGGTCACCAAGTCACCATCTCATGCCAGACGGTGATGTTTTTGGGTCAGTCGTTTTATAACAGAGGTCCGGACTAGCAACTACGCATTCATCATGAACCGTTTCCTCACCGAAGATGAATGTTTAGCGCTAAACTGGCACATTGCAGTGACCTTACGCATCTGACTTCAAACGCTGAATGTAATGAGCTTTCGGTACAAAAAATATATACAGGACAGATAATTTCGGTTGCTTTCGTCTCATTATTGATGTGCTTTTGCTATCAAATGAAATGAAATGCTTACAAAGGAGAAGGCCCACCTACAATATCGGTAAACGTATCTTTCCAGAGTTTATGATTATGTTCAAAGGTTCTATTTAGACATTTGCACCGTGAAGTCTACTGCGTTTTTCGATTCGGAGTATAAAGTTTCTGTGAGAGGAAATATCCGATTGATTCGTTGATGCTTTCTATAAAACCTGAGGAAATCAGCTCCTAGTTTGGAGCATCAATCTTTAACATGATTAAGCCTGTCTGGTGTTCAACGACGCATGCATGACGTTCTAACGATGAAAATCGGTCTACAGATACTTCAAGGGATTTTTTTTACTTTCGACAGAGTTGTGATTATTCCTTGTCTTACATATGTGGCAAGATGTCCCTCGATAGCCTTATCCCTCCATAATTTACTGGATATGTTGTGACGTATAGCACTGATCGCACTAGCGATTGTTCATGCGCTGGGATTTGTTATATCGGTTTGAGTTAACCAGACGTGTCTGAGAGTTGGCCACGAGAACTGAAACCTGACCAGTAGCGTGACAATGAAAAATGTATGTGTATGATGAATAATAAATGGGAAAAATGATTGAAAAATTGAACTCAATGGGAGCAGATGATATCAAGCCGCAATTTTTAATTCACGATTTACGCTGCCGCCTGACAATCAAGGTCACGCTCATTTTAGAAATAATTAGATTTCTGGTACATATGGCAGAATGGTAAAGCACGAGTTTTATGAGCAGCTATGGGATCTTCTTGTGTTTCCGTTCAAGTCCCACACTTTCTCTGCGATTGATTCTTCCCGAAACACGACTACCAACATGACGAAATTTGAAATTCCCCCTGGAAACTTGGGATCTAGGAGACTAACGAGACAATGAAGGGATAGGCTCTGTTGTCATCCTATCGAAGGTACCACACGGCGATTGAAGATATGTGACCATTTGTCTGAGGCTGTAACCCGCTTCCCATCAGAGAAAGGCTGGACCTGGCCGCTGTGTGAAACGCTCCGCATCCTCGGTGACAAATTGAGCTATAGTTAGAGACGTCCTTGAGACAACTGATGAGTCGTTAATAGTAAGATCTTGAGGGGTTTCGGGTGTGACCAGCATATTCTTCCGGTCCTCAAAGTTGTTCCTTTAAAATGTAATGCATGGGCACTTCTTACTACGTTCTATTTAAGAGTTTGACATCTCTACAACAAGTTGTGAAGGTGTTACACCTGAAAGCATATCGTCTCTATGGAGCACGGATTCCCGAAATAACTAAAATTGACCGAAGTAATGGTACCCTTTAACAGCGTTCCAGCCAACTAACCAAATTGACTACTTCACCATCGGTAACCGACGGTGTGGAACATTACAAGATTACTCCTCTTTTTGAACACATATGTGAATTTTTACCAAGTACTTGTCCGAAGTCTCATGAGTCTTTGCTTTCCAGCACCTCACAAAGGTGGACAACTTGCACAGCACCTAATGGGCAAGCAGCTTTTGAAGTTGATGGAACCATCTCTCGGACCCTTTCCCAATTGCCCCACCGTTAGGTGTCAACAGTCACTGAAACGATATAGGCGTATCCGGGCACAGCAACAGGTGTTTCGCAGACAGCTTTACCCATACCAGACAGGACAGTGATACTTCCTGAATCTCCAAAAAGTTTCACCGCCGATCAAGAATATTATTCAGTGCGGCAGTGAAGTACACGCAGAACATAAAGCATGGTGGACACGGAAGCCTAGGGAACTGACAGAGGTGGAGAATCCCGGTCGTTCCGTGCGAGTGCTTTCCAAAAACCCTTCCTTGAGTGCAACCATTAGGAATCATACTCACGCAAAGTTTAGTAAAGTAGAATACCTCTGCTGATAGATCAAGCATTTTGAACAACAATCAGATTCTTGAACTGTACTAGAACCCTGAAGGCGGAATTCGGAACATTCTACTTTCTCCGACGTTTATCACTGCGAATGTTATCTCAAGCGTCAACAGGCTTCTGGTTTAAATGACCTCCTACCAGTTTGTCCTCAAGGATTCGCGCAAAGTACCTAGTCACTGCTTCGCTGACCCATATGCCTCAATTTGAGAATAATTGATCGTCCAAAGTGTAAGATCATCTCCGTTGACATGTAGCCGGATATCTACGATTCAAAGAAAGCCACTCGATGTTGCGGATCGTTTTACACATTTGGAAGTTTTATAAGCTA
The DNA here is from genome assembly GCA_003604175.2 of Clonorchis sinensis. NCBI lineage: Eukaryota > Metazoa > Platyhelminthes > Trematoda > Opisthorchiida > Opisthorchiidae > Clonorchis > Clonorchis sinensis. The sequence goes on along the minus strand of CM030374.1, from coordinate 9,790,729 downwards.
TGACTGTTGGGCAACATTTTGGATCAGTGCACGATTTTCTAACGCTTGGGTCGCATTTTCTAATTTGACATATCGGCAACAAACCAGCATATATCTGAGTCTCAGGGGACGTGTGCCAGACTGCAGTACGAAGTGTTTGTTTGTAGCCCTGCGAGACGTGGCCTCTGTGCACAGCCGAACTGAGACGCCTTCAGGTCTCCGACATTCATTGTCTCAGTACCGCAGGTCGTGGAGACTGTTGCCGCTAAAAAAACGATTTTTCGGTTGCTCAACAGAGGATGCGGTCCAAGCATGTCTACAGAGGAATCTATCCTGGTCTGCTCACTTACTGAGCATACCGAATGATTGTTTTCTGAAAGATGCGCTGGTTTTACCGGCGATCGGGTTGTCAGTTTCTATCCAGATTAATTGACTGAACGTTTCAGGCAAGTGTGGTAGGTTAGCATTAGATCATTCCCAAATCCGTTGTTCTTTCTTCCTTCAACAGAAGACTTATCGTTTCCAGTCACCGGAGCATTGGTTTGGAACACCGATGTTGTTCTGCCGATGATGTTCGTCATGTAAGCTTTGAGACAGAGACGTGGAATGCCACAATACAGGTTTGTGATTCATCCACTCCCTCACTGAAGAAATTTTGAAGGAATCCACATTTAGCCACTTCAGTCGTTCCCACAAATGCGAAATCGTCATTCATATTGAAGATACTATGCGCTAGAAAGATTCAGTTGTCTTGGACAAAATAGGTCTGGGTATGGAAGCGGACCTGGACATGCATTAGCGTTTCCACTTGCTTCATTTTTCTTGACTGAATCCTTACGTTTTTGGCTATTTATACTGCTTATTACCTAACAAATTACGGTAACTTGGGAAATTTTCTTTTTCCAAGGCAGCCATACGTTAAAATTCCACTTTTAACTACATTCAAATAATTCTTATGTAAAGTAGAATTAATTCTATGATTCAAGTGATTTTCTGTCTACTCTACTGGGTTAGAACCTCGACGGCATCCTTGTAGCCAGAGAAGGTTGGCTGACAGCAAGTTATACATCGTTGATCATTATGATCAGTATGCTACACTACGTTCTGACCATCGGTTTCGAACTTGGCATTCCAGTTTGCATTTTTGTTAGCTCCGGTTGACGTCAGTGGTAGTTACGTTTTCTCGTAGTTCAGCTAAATTTGGGAGCATTTGATGCTAAAGTAGGCTTTTAAAACTGGGAATTTCGTGGATGTCGTTTTAGCCCGAAAATAACTTCGAAAAGTGCAGGGGCTTTAGTACTCGGAGCGGCATACCAACAAACAGTGGATGTTGAGGCTTGATTATTATACGAGAGTCTTAACAGGACAAGCATATTCATATGGGCAGATTCAGGAAGTCTTCAGTCGAGACTTCCTGTAGCAACTGAAATCAGTTTATGGCAAAATGCAGTCTCGTCATTGTTAGAAATCATCAGTAATACACGCTTTACGAACTTTCAAGGCTAGTCGGTGAGCACGAAGCCGTTTGGTTACAAGCGGCTGATCAGCAGTAGCAGTAACTGGCACAATCGGGTTCAGATCTCCCAGCTAGATAATGGGATTCGTCAAAAACTCGTGATGACCTCCAAAAGAGAAAGAACAGCTTTGAATTGCTTCTCGACTTTCCGGCATAGATTGACGGCATTTGCGGTGAAACATCTCAGTTAAAACTGTTATTTAGACCGCACTTTCTAAGAATGATAATGGTGAAGCAGGGGAGTAAATGGTTGGCCTTCGTATCGTTGCCGTATTGTTTGAAAACCTGCGAGATTTTTGGACATGGCTGTAGACTTACTCTCTAGCAATCCTTGTTTGCTGGCGTACGTATCACCTCACAAAAAACTTCACCCATATTCCTGACAAAATACTATCTCAGAATAGTAAAAATCTGTAGGATACATATTTTTAGCAGCAAACAGATAGATGAAGTGGCATACGGTTTACAAGTGTCAAAACTGACACATTTCCTAGCATCCTAGCATCCTGCAGAATTATTTCATAAAAAATGGACGGGACGTACATTTTCACAGAATCTACGTGTTGGATAAATTGTTCAATTCAATCAAGTAACGTTCTTTGACAAGTGGTCGGAAGCCTTAGTATTTGTAGCTCTAATGTATGGAGTTTCAACCTACCAAGAGGTTAGCTGCTTTCCTTTAAGTCATCATTGATTTCTGTTAAGCGACTTGATAAAAGCATTGTGTTATACTCATAACCAGTGGGCTATTCAAAACGCCCCGACGACTGATGCACGATCAAAACGGTTCCTACTTCTCACGTATGGTCTGATATTTATCAGGAGATGCGCTCGTAATTTTTGTAAGCTAAGGTGATGGGCTTGAGGGTGAATTCAGGAAAGTTTAGCTACACCGAGTGTTTTGTTTTTCTGGGGCTCATAATTTGATCGCAGCCCGGACAACTTAGATAATCCTTTGCCCAGCAATTTCCGGCTGATATCCGAAGGAACTCACGTCAACAGACCGGCCGTGAGGAGCCGATGGGATTTTCCAAAAACTATTCATTTATTCCCATTTTCACTGAAGTCTCACATCTTTAAGATACTTATATTACTGTCAAGCTTACAAATTGAAGACCATTGAACTAAACTTTCTTCTGCCGTTCATACTATCAGATGTGGTGGGTAACAAGGACTCTCGGCAAGGGATTCAATCACAGGTTTACATCATTAGTAAAACCACTGCCATTAATAAGGCCAATCACTGAAAAGCAATCTTAGCGCTCTCAAAAGAGAGTCAATATTAAACAATAACCAGAAGTTTCCGGGTAAATTCCCTCAAATATCATCAAAAGCATTTTTATTCACACTTATCGTGTTTTTCCAGTTAACAAACGTGGTCTAGAAGTTCATTCAAACATAGTTTACTTCGTTTTGTGGATGACTCAGTCCTCGAAGACATTCGGAGCAATAAAGATTTGGTTACACTTACGACCTGAGCATTGTAAGCGCTAAAAGTGTTTGCCCATAGAAATTAACCACAATACTTCTAAGTGGGTGAAGCTCAACTTCGTCTGCGCTCAATTTCGATAGTACTGCAGTCTTCAGCTGGAGTTGTGGTGCATGTTAATTGTCAAATTTACTGTGAATTCAAGTGACTTAATGAGAATTCGTTTGTTCTTTCGAATAGCCGTATATCGATAATGTATCAGAAGTTGCAAAGTATCTCGACCTCGGTGAAATACCTGGTGTTTTCCAGATGTCACGTTCGGACGTAAGACCGGAGACGTCAAAGAATAGCATAAGCTTTTACTTGGCAGGGCTTGCGGTTTTCTGACAATTGTTTTTCACGTAAATCGACGTCAGAGCATTTAGAAACCTCCCGGTGTAACCTTTCTGATTAAAGATTTGGATCTTAGGCAAATTGCTTCATCTCTGTGTATGTTTCTTGAGATTACTGCTATCTCACTGGTCTAATATGGTAAATGGCATGTGTTCTCACGCATGTGGTACCTTCGAGGCTGCTTTTGGAAAACACTAGCGCCTTTGTTAAATTTGTCAACTTCTTTTACGGCAAGCCACCGCGGCAGCCGGACTCAAACGAATTACCTATTGCACTCAGTCAAGCGAATAGTGAATGCTAATACAATTTATCGGTATGTGATGCCCACCTGTCACAAACAAAATAGGCCTTCGGAGGCATCAAAGGGAGTAACAGTTAGTCTGTACGTTAGTAGGTTTGTACGTTAGAACAACACTCAGAGCACAATGGCGCCATTAACAACAATTTTCTGAGTGGATGCTTCAACAACTGCCACTTTTCCGAATGGGTATCATTCTGATATGCTTCAATAGATTAACGAATACCGTAACATCTACATAGCAAGTGTCCACTAAAGAGGACAAGGTGATTGCGCCCTACTTGTAATGGCTCCGGTTTTATGCTAACAAGCACAGATTAGTGCCCGAACTACACCTCGTATGCGCAGAAAGTATCCTTAAAAAGCGCTTTAATCATTCCATTCATTACTAATACCAATTGCTATCCGTCTTGAGGATTCTGGCATTTTTTTCTAAAGCAAGGGTTTTGGAGTTCAAAAAGTAAGTTTCAAGCGATCAGTAGGAAAATGTCCAACTTGGAAATTTGGCCATTAACTTTAAAAGAAAATGCCGGTTACTGAACTCTAAAGGGCATTAAGTATTTATAAAATTCCCTTACAAGAGCTGCGGTTTTAATAACTGACGTCCATGAATGCAAGGACCTGTCCGCAGATAGGCTGTGCTATGCCAATTCGGTAAAGAAAGACCGGAGTGAAAGAGTTCAGTATTAGAACAAATATGTAATGTACCGTGAAGGAAAGGGGTGGAATTGTTTTTAATGTAACAGAATCTACTCATCTTGCCAAGCTGTAACCCCGGATATGCCTCGAGGTGGAAACGAGGCAGAAACACTGTAAACAAAAACTATGTAAACAGCTCCACACTAACCACAAGTCACATCTACTATAAAACGCCTGTTGTTTTGCTGACAATGGCACGTCTGTTGCAAGTGAACAGGACTAAACCACCCGCGAAAATTCACTCAGCAAATACGATGGACAGGAGCATTTGTGCGCGCAAGTTATTTTGTACAGTAGAGGATGGGGTGACCTAAAAACACTGTCTTGACAAATTACCGCAAATTCTAACGACATTTAATGTGATGCTGCCACCATACGCCACTTCTATTCCAGAAACCTTACTCAATCCACTAAGAAGATATCTTTGAATGCCTTTCCGTCGCTTCTCAGAAAGAGCAATGATCTTCTTATTATTATTCCTCACAAATATGGTGCTACTTACCGAAAAATATAACTGGAATCCTGGGCTGATAGTTTATCACATTTGTGATGCTCCTTTGGGTCGAAAGACTTTTTAGCTCATTTGGTAACCACTGAGTGGAATCTACCAAATTTTGTAGTTATCCGTGAAAGTAATGGTAAATATCATCGGGATAGCACCAGGCACAACGTTTACTATCAACAACTAGCGAAGCCATCTAACAATCGTGTCATTTTTAAAATGGGTAGCAACATTTTGCACACGAAGAGCGAGCAAGTATGGCCATACACCGATTTCTAACTTTCATTGTGGCTGTGATGAATCATTTGGAGGCATTAGGAAGCCTTGCAGAGACAACCGACGGAACGGGAGGTTAAAGAACACATATCGGTGTTCATTAGCTTGAATGTATTTCATCGCCTGTTGTTCTGGCCAACGAAATGCTGCATCGTTCATGAAAAATCAGATCACATATCAGGCTGAGACAATATATCAGTGGATTGTAGATTTCAAAGCTTGTGAGTAGCTGGGGCAGTGGAAGCATGTTAGGTGTTGAGGGGCTTGTGTTACCGCCAAAATACGTGCTTATGACGGTAGATGTATTAATGCTTTTGACCCTCACCACTTTATCGATCAGGGGTACTTTCCTCGTTTATGTCCTGAAAAGACCGGTACAAATTTACCACGCTGTTTTGAAGTTGAAAATCATCAGGTATACAACGAACAAATTTGTTTTAAATTTACACTAAGTTATCGTATCAGAGTAAATTAGCTAACATTCGTGATAAACAGTTTATCTAAAGATCTTCCACTTCAGGAAACAATGTTCTTTTGGATGTGTTAAATAATGGGCAGTGTTAAGTCTTCTTTAGTATGGCATTTGTCCATAACATATTTTCAGCACAGTCACGAGTAATATCTCTATACATTATGATGATTCGGGCTGCATCTGTATAGTTTCATGCTTTTGAGTGACAGGCAGCATGATAGTTACCATCTTCTATCCAATCATTTTGGCTATCCACATTACCTCGTAATCTATTTTACGCCAAATCCTAAATTACATATCTATAGGAAGGGAGTTTATTAGACTCAAATAACTTGGCAGTCTTTTATCAGATGGATCACTGAATCATTTTTGATATGGAATGCCTTTCTTCAGAAAATTGGTCTGCTTCTCAAAAGTCTCTACTAGTATTGAACATCATATAAAGCTACTGTTCGCCCAGTGAACTTGGAAAGCACCAAAGAGGACGACTCAGTGAAACGTTTGAGACTGTTGTAGACGTATAAATCTTGATTTCACTGTCTCATTAATCTTGTTCCAAACTGTGAATTATCGGACCCTGGTGGCATTCATATAGGCTTTCATTAATTGTCAAAAATGGTCTCTGTCGCTGTTTACATCAGTTCCTCGTAATTACTCATATTTACGGAATTAGTTAGCTTACGCCACCGTAAATCATATAAAACAGGTCAAAATGGATTGTGCATGCTCGTTTTTAGGAAGGCAACTTTATCCACAAAGTAGTGGTTCCAATACCGACCAGTTGAATACTGCTATGAGACCAGTTATCGCAAAACTGTTTGAGGAATCCAGTTCGTCCCTACTTAAAGAGTGTTCCTTCCTCACAGTACAAACAACAGGAACAGTGTTTTACCGTTTTCGTAAATAAACAATAAGCACTGCAAGGATCACTTTCTTATGTCATTCCTATCATCTGCAAGAAGTAAACACCACACAGTTTTCCAGAACGCAGATAACTTCTTTTTTATGCAAGCAAAGTAGGCTGCAGAATCTCTCATCCATTTTACGATCCATTATAGATACTAATTAAGCCTTTTACTTTGGTTTTAACAGGAGCCAGTAGAGAAAACGTCTAGAACAACGGGCACACAGTTGCTCAAACAAGAACATTGTCATATATACTTACAGTTTCCACTCGGAGTGCTCTGACTCATTTATATAACACCTTTGTCCGCTTTGTCCAAAATATCAGACAAACGAATTGAGTACTTGAGCACTACACTTGAGCATTTGTGATGTTACCGAATTCTGTCTCAGTGATTGGGCTTTGCAGCTTGGACGTAGATTAACTGTGTGGGTTTTGCTGTCACTTCCGTGTTCTCCCTCACAATAGCCTTTCGCGTAAAGCTTAACCGTCGCACATGCGTAATCGAAAGATTTCTATATAATGGTTGGATCTGAGGAGTGCGTTTCTGGTAGGCATTTCGGTGAGAGTGCTACGTTCTCCAACATTATGTACTATGCTTTCTATTTGATGTCACGTCCGTTAGTTATGCAACTAATGTTTCGGTGACATTCATCATCTTAGAAAGAGACCCTTCGCAGCATGGGTATTTAGTCACGTTAAGTCATAGCATACGGGAACGGGATGAAGGCGAATTGCATCTTGGTTGTGGCTGGGGTTCTGAAGACTTTCCCGATGCAATCCAGGTATCAATATTAAGAAAAAGTGGTTGTCGTTAGTCAAATATCGGCAAGAATATTTGACACTACTAGCTAGCTAAAAGCCACTGGTTGGTAATATTTATGGTGTAGCACACAGGTTAAAAAGTGCCCAATCAACACATTGCAGCGTCCATGAGGATCCATTCAATGACTTTGATATGAGGGGTAGTCAAACACCCGTGAGGGGGGCTTCCTATGCACCTTGAGTTAACGGCTTCTAACTTCCGTATGCAACTAAATGTTTCCCGTACATCCATGTTGTTAACAAACTAACAAGTAACAGCAGATATGACGACTGAATTTAGGTGTTTACAACGTATCACATCGTGCACCTACCTCGTACAGCTGTCAAGTGACTTTAAACACTATTGGAGGATTAACAGTCTATGAATGAGTATCAATATTACAGTGTATCACATTGTTCCACCGTTTGAAATTGTGTCGATATGCGGTTTGTACACGTCAGAAGACCTGAGGGAACTGTCGCCCATGGAAAATTCAGGATGAATAATCATAACTGAATGCCGCTAAAAGCACCAGACTCAGGAATTTCTAGAACACCCTATGCGCCGATCAGTCGGCTACGTGAAACCGATAACCAGAAACCACTTTTTGCAAAAGGTTTATTTAAGAATTACTGTTGGACATGAGCGAAATCTGACAAAGAGAACAGCTAAACATTTGAAGAAATTGGGAGCAGCTCTCCTGCTCGAAATAGTCATTTGAAATACGAGCATTATTTCAAAGGCATCCACTCATGTAAATTGGTACCCGTTACTTTCAATCTTCCGCATTCCAAAGTAGCTATCTTATGTTTTCTAATCAAGTGGAGCACAGATTACAGAGTGGATCCTGAAAATATAGAATAGATATAGCGTAACCACTTGATTGTCGACTAGGTGTTCCTTATGAGGAACGGACAACCTTTGCAACATTACTGCCATGAAGGTTCATCTTAGCAGGTGCGGGTTGTGTTCCAGAACTAGGGATAATGCCAGCCAATTCTTGTAACATTAACGAGTGTGGTGCTTCATGTCACGTGATCGGGCTTATATGGGTTTCTAAACTCTAGCTACCATTGTTGCCTTTGCGTTCCTATCGATGGAGATGAAAAATCACCACACATAGCTGGCTACAAACTCCTCATTTTTTGCTGACATTTTTGAAACGCCTTGCAATTTAGCTGCAATCGTCCCTCTATAGACAACCGGAAAACGTGAATAAACATTGCCTTAAGATTTTGCCATGATATTTTTTCATTGTTAGTTAGCTTTGCCTCTATTAAGCGGGAGGAAATTCAGGTGTTCGATGAGAATGTCGAAAATTCTCAAGACACATAACGAAACTGAACCGTTCTAGGACAGCCCTCATAGTCTTCACTTTAGATAACATATGAGCACCTATGGGCTGTTAAAGCTGTTAGACTAGTGGTTGCTTTCGTTAAGCAGAAAAGTTAACGAAATTTTGAGCATCTCATAAGTTCAGAATACAGGATTTATGGAGTCAGTTCTAAAGCCTATTTCGATCCTGTTTGGACAGTCCTTCCCAGCTAGTCGGCGTCCAAATGAGGTTCAATCTGACTTCCGTAATTCGTTTCGTTACAATAATACTCCGTCAGCTTACAGGGATTCCTATACAACAGTAATGGACGGTCCAAACAAGACAAACTTTCGAAACGCAGCAGGAAACTTCTCACAAGCCCACTAATTGGTCAATATTAAACAGCGTAGAATGTAAAATCGGTTACATATAGGAACGTGCTACAGTAAGACAACTTAGCGTCAGCTGCAGTGAGACTACTAGGCGTCAGCTTCAATTTATTGTGAAATTTGTCTGATTTTCCGATGGTTTCAATAATAGACATGTGGTTTCAGAGAAGTGGAACAAACTAGCTGGTAGAAGGACACAAAACAACGTCCGACGAGCCCTGAACAGCCCACTATTTGGTGAACTAGTCCCTTGAAGCTGGATCAGGAAACATTCCCTAGGGCAGTTACTCACAGTTACTGTCTCGTTAAAATCACTGTCAAAATCGATCGAACCATTCGGAGAGTGTTTATCTAAAAGTGTGATAGGACGCTGGACAGTTGTTAAAGCAAAATGGAAAATAAGAAAACATATGTGCTGCAATACACAAGCCAAACTATCGTACATTGATAAACACTGATTACCTGGGTAAATAAGTTGGGCAGTGGGACCGATTCACAATTATTACACTTCAAAGTTTTCGGGGTGTGAAAAATGTAACTGTAATTGACATCAACAATTCGCTCGCATCAACGCCTAGTGACAATGCATTTGTTTTTTTCGGATGGTATGTTTCAGGGATGATAGCCATACTTCCGACATTAAAACAGTGCAACTCCTGAAATCCTTGAATTTCACCGAAGTCATTTGCGTCAAGTAACTGCGGTAAAAAAGCTAACGTGCGGTCCCGTATTGATCTCGAAATCCTGCTAAGGCATTTTTTACTCAAACGATTTAAGTAGCACAACTTTCCTGTTCGCATTTTGTGTGAATGTATGACACAAACTTCATAATTTTACGTGGGCAGCGATAAATGGTGAACGTCCTATGGGCGGCAAATTTAAAACGCGTTTTCCTAAAGTGTTATGAAAACAGAACTTGACTTTGGGGAGTTCCAATCTTGGAACGATTGAAATGGAAATTCCTAACTGTCAGAATATTTTCGCTTTGATCTACTTTCTAGAAATTTAACTTAGCATCTTTAAGTTTTAAATGTTGCCGAACGACGTGAGGTAAAAAAATGGTGAATACCGATACTAAACGCTGTGTCCTGCACGACGCAGCTGGATAAGGCTTGTTGAGACACCATGGACCTGATACACATTCCTTCCAGTTACTTGTCACCCAACAAATAACCTCAGATGATAGATGGGGTCCCAGAGAAAAAAAATGCACCCGGGGCATATATCCGTGGTTCTTAGACTAAGGTACTGTCCGCCCCACAGTGTTCTGGGCGATTTGCGTCACAACTTCAATCTGTTAGAAAACCATATCCAAACAGAACTAATATAATGTAAAAGCTGATGAAAAATTAAGCCTAAAAGAGCCGGGCACCTGAACTTTTATAGTGGAACCAACGAATATTTTGTGCTACCCACATTTGTTTTCAGTGGTTATTTTGTTCCTTAAGTTGGATTTCTTGGGCTATTCTCCCACTCCGTCACTAGACTAAAACGCTGTTAGATAAAGGCCACGTTTTCACAGTCCCACCTTGACGAGGTCTGTCGAACGGAGACGGCGAATAAAGGATTAAATTTCAGTTTTTTGCCTTTTGTGAAATAACTAACTAACTAACTAACTAACTAACTAACTAACTAACTAACTAACTAACTAACTAACTAACTAACTAACTAACTAACTAACTAACTAACTAACTAACTAACTAACTAACTAACTAACTAACTAACTAACTAACTTTTAACTCTCAGGACCCCGGGACGTTCCAACCCGGGTTGCCGCAATGGTAAACAAGTTACTCTTGATTTGGTTTGTTAGAATGTCGAAATTAGAGCGAATGTTACTCATTTGGCTTATCCAAATGGCCAGTTAGCTAATCTGCCATCATAAAACCTGAGTACGGCTAAAATATTAAAATCAGTTTAACCTAGGTATCCTCAAACACAGAACACGTTGCCTGAGTTTTCTCGGAGAAGACGTGACCCATTCAGTGCCGAACTACAGATCCAGGGACCATCGTGTGGACGTCACTTTTTGCAGCTAATTTCTCCCAGTTTTTCCTTGTTAGCCTGCTCTGTCTTTGCTTGCTCCGTCAGGATTGGAATGATGGTATTGCAGTCGTAATGGAGCTGGGCAAAAAGTTTCAGATTCATGACTATTTTGTGGCAAGTAGAAAACAGATACCCGTATGTTCGTTGAAAGGATATAATGAAATTACGGTAAAAAACGTTCCATTTCAACACTTTCTCATGTCCTAAAGAAGCGGCGACTGTGAAAATCTGTGCTGTCATGTGTAGCAAAACCAGGAACCTACCTTGATGCATTGGTGCGTTCGTCAAGAAGAGGCAATTACCATGGTGTCTGTCTTGGTTTCTATACTCTAGTAGCTTTCAGAAAGTCATTTTTTGTGCTAGCTTACAACAACCTGTACGGTGGATCTCTCCACATCAAAGAAGCGGCCTACTTGCAATGCACTGGTATCCATTACATACCGACCAATAGGGATGCTCCCCCAAGTGACCAATGGTTGGTTGTGGTCGACCTGGGTGAGTAGGCTCTAAACTAAGAACATGACAACCATGCGCTTCTGACGTCAAATTCGTTCAACACACACTAATGAGGACATTTCGGCTGACGCTGAAAGGCTTGCACAGCGAACGAATCAACGGCCCTCGTTACAGCCTGAACTAACAATATTCTCTTTAAATATCAACCATGAAATGTTGTTAGAAAATCCTAACCAGTTTTCAATAGATGACCTAGCACTTCAAAGTTTGCTTAATATCTCCATGGGCTTCTTACCAAGGAAAACTTAGCACAGGGGCCGCTCATGTTATACACAAGTGGGTTACTGCACAGTTATTCCCGCATCTCTGTCAAGGCTTGCGAATGCTATTTAAGAAAGTTTCCATTTTATAACGTCTTGAGATACCACAGCCTGGAAGACATCTCTTTAATTTCGAAAAGACAATACTACTCAGTTATGTAACACTTTGAGGAGGAAACCCAACAATTGCATAGTTATAAAATCAGTAAATTTGTTCGAAAAGTCATACTGATCACCTTGTGCAGATTGGTCGGCACCGAAATAAATCAGTCTGTTAAACATATTTCATGGAAAGGGACAAAATAGCACCCGAGAATTAGAGGATACTGTCGCCACGTAAATCACAGTATCATTGAGTAGGAGTAGGTCTGGTTGATGTTAAAATGTGAAGTGTGGTTATACACAGCGTGAACGAAGACACAAGCCCGGAGGCAAACTCGAACAGTCACTTTCCTGCTTACCGGACATACATTCTGCTAGAAAGCTACCAACCATCCGCTGTATACCACACTTATGCACACAAACTTCATAGTTGATTCACTGCATTGCTGACTGTATAAGGCGTGATGTCTCCCAATTTCATCAGTGATCCTGTTGTGTGAGTTTCATATTGGGGAGTTCGTTGAGTCTCAGACGGTATGCCTATGCCATTTGGGTTGATAAACGGTATCGATGGCTGCTCACTACAGAATGCACCCCCTACAAACCACCCTTACTGCACTGAGGGAGGTCAAGCACTAATCTACCGGAAACGACTAGGGTGATCCTACTCTGAGATTTGGACGCATAGACGTGACAGACAGCCTGGTTGGGAACAAATCAGTCGATTAGGCGCTAGGTTGACGACGCTGGTTGTATGGTCTCCTTCATACCTCTTACTCCCATCACATAATAGCCCTGCCTTCTGCGAGGTCCAATACAGATGCCTCTCGTTTAGGGTTACCTAGTAGTATGGTACATGAAGAAATTGGGAGGCAGCTTTAGGGGCTATACAAAACTGTCAGTAATGGTAGATTGTAAGCGGCTATTTATAGACGTCGGAAATGGTTGATTTATAAGTTCCCAGAAACCTGAACGCAATTAGATGTCTTCAGTGACAATGAAGAGACCCATCCAGCACCAGGACTGTTGTACAACCTGGTCGCTTAACGACTTTGATACCACTATTTTCCAAAACAAAACTTGTAACTTCAGTCTCAATACTGACGTAGAGTGACAGAGGAAACCTAACCTTGACAATTAAGCCAATCTGGTGTTTCAGAGCTAAATGTTGGAAACTTTCAACTGCAAAGATATTTCATCGGCCCCATTTGAGAGGGTTAAACAATCCTGAGAATAAGGTACATGTTCACTCCAATTATCTCATTAAAAACTGCGGAAGTTGTAAACTTAAGGACAACTTGTGCCAATCAAAATCCGGAAACTAAAGGGGAAAACAGGGATTTGCAATTATTTGTGTCTTGATACCGGAGCAACTTTCGCCTTATTCTACAGGACAGAACCTATAGAAGCCAAATTTTTCAAGGCGAGAATTTTTGTTGGCACGATTTTGACGATCGGAGCGAAATTAACACGGATTTATGAGGATTAATTCTTGCGTCAAGAATTTTTCTGGTCATTTATTCAAGTCGAGCAGATTGAGATATTTCCCGATGGACAGCAAACTGTCCCGTCAAAATGAATCACAAAAGGAATAGATTGAATGTAGAACACGACGACGACGGCCGTTGTAGACCAATTCCTGTTCGTTTTGGTGTTCGTTGTCAAGTGTCTGAAAACCGCTGTTTTTTGTCTGGATTTTGCTAACCTGATATATTTACCCTTGTTTAAGGATTAAACATCGGCCGAGTAATATGCAAGGAATAGGGGAAGCATGTCTTGTCGGACTAACGATACAAATCAGCCTTCCGTAGGAAGTAAAGAGCAATATGCTGGGTTGATTGTGAGGCGAGCGATCTGACCAAATCGTTTGTGTAAACAGAGATTGTTGTTGTAGGTGTCCTGTTCAACCACAGTCAGCCGTCTTACGAATAACCATACTCTGCGTCGTCAAGTATTCTTGAGAAATGAATCATTTGATAAGCACAAGAGCTATCTAGAAGTCAATTTATCTTTCTCTAGACAGCCTGTCATAATACGAAAATTTCACTTACTGTGGACAGAGGAGGAAACAATACAAGGATCTGTTTAAATTGTCGCATTTTCCCCAGTATTTATTTTCATGTGCTGAGCATAAAAGTGTTTGAGCTCACGTATCTTGTCTGCCAATTTCGATAAATGCACTCATTTGTAAATCAATTTCGTCTTGCGAGAGACTCACCTGGAACCCACCTGATATCGAGATATCGCGATACATGTATATGCGTAATGCAATACTCGTAAGGTTACTGGGAGTTCTCCGACAGCCCACGATCGGTTTCGAGCATGCACTTCGGGCTCGTCAGGTAGGCGCAGTCCCCGAGTTTCCGTCAACCTTATGTTCTACTTGGACCCAAATTGGACTGATTTCGATGAATACACTCATTTGCAAATCCATTTGGTTTTGCAAGGGACTCACCTGAGACCCAGCTGAATCTCTCGTTTGTGATGTTTCACTAAGACCCTTTTTTCCAAAAAACCTTATGTTGAACTGCTGAAAAATCGCCAGCGGATTTTGGTGACCAGAAACGGCTGGCAACTACACCAGTTAATAAACCCGTTCAATAATGGTGTCCGAATATCGACATTATTAGGCACAGCTAAACAGCTGTAGAAATCAAAACAGTTCTGTAACACAGAAGAACACAAGGCACAGATGTTCATTAAGAAATATTCCAAAATAATTTACATCCAAAAACTTTTGAAATCCAATCTGAAACCCTGAAAGTTCTTTGGCGTGAAACATAGAATTATCGTACGGATCTTTCTTTTCATTTTCCGAGAGCAATGCAGCAGATAAATGTTATTATAGCTTATAAATAAACTGCGATAATCGGCTGAACTGAATTTAATCAGTAGGCCGTGTGTTATTTCATAAATAAATCAAACATATCATTTGAATTTGCATATTTCAAAAGGACCACAGTAATTCATAATATTTTCCTCGTAAAAATTCTGTCGCGCGTTCGTGCTGCAAAATATCACTCTGGCAGAGTTTTTAATCCACCCCACAGACCACTTTACGACGTGCTTTGGTTTGAAAATCTATCATCTGGTCAGGAAAATTAAATGTATATTTTCTCTGCAAGTGGTCTACTTAAGGGCTACTGCCTAATTCTTTATCCCAGTGATAAACCTAGCAATAATACATGGTGGGCCCTTTTTATTGGGGCAATGACATTCGGTTTCATTTAGCATGGTCGACAGTACATGTCAATGTATGATGGTTATCATCTGTATGATGGTTATGATTGTAGCATGGCAAATCGCTGAGCAAAACAGTCATATCTGAAGGGCATTTCTAATGTTCCGACTGCATTAGGATTGTTCCTAGCGCATGATGAGACGTCATCGCGTTCATCAATCACTCCCTGACTGCTTGTCAACTTACATCCGGTGACGAAGTGGTCACAATTTGTTACCTAATTTGGGGGTGCCTAACATATCGCCAAGTCTCTCCACACAATCTTCCGTCGATTTGTCGTAAGGTAACAACTTTGGCAAACGTTTTGAAATATAATAGCAACAATTTGCCGGTTCCCTGCCTCACTAACGAATTCGGTGGAGATCCGTGTTTTAGCCGAACATGCTTCTTTCATTGGATTAAATTTCGGTCGCGAAGCTGGTTTAATTCTGCCGAGTGAAGGAAGAATCAATAAACGCAAGCGATTACAGGTACACCGTCGGTGACCATACTAACCACCCAAAAATGAAGTTAACCATCTAACGCCCTGTCACACACTATATCGTATTCATCTGCTAATCAACGACTGAATGTTAGTATTAAGAAATACTGTTTCTGTTTTCTGAATACGACAATGACTGGTATATCATACGGCAAATAGGTAGATAGATAGATAGATAGATAGATAGATAGATAGATAGACAGATAGATCAGATAGGTGGATTTCACTAAGTAAACTGCTGATGGATGTACCACCATAGGCACAGCGGTGCATGGAAAACGAAAGTATCGTGAAAGATATGCTGTTACTCTAAGGGACATATTCTCCTACCCACGTCCACATTCCAGAGAATATTTCAGGTTAGTGGAAGCACTTTTATAAAATTCATTAGCAGTTTATTTGGCCAGCAGGTTGAACCTCACAGATCACAAATCCTGTACAACTAACGGGTCAGCACGCATATTCACAAACCAGTAATTATTGCCAATTAATTCGCACATATTTTGAACAGCCAAATGAACCCACCCAAAGTACGGGAAAGTGTGATTTTTAAATTGCCCAACAGGTTCACTGTCAAGCGGATGTGCGAGCAAGCTGGCCGGTTAACAGGCGGGTATATTTTGACACTACAAGTATCCACAATCGTAAGCTACGCGTGACATCTGAATTTGTCGGGCGCACCCCAGTATACTTCATCTGTCACTTCTGCCAAGCGAGTTTCTTATCTGATCTTCATGGCTGTGAGCGTGGGATAACACGCCGATTTCAGACATCGACAAAATCCTTAAAAAGACACTAGTGGACATCCGTCGGTGCTTATTTTATTTGTTCGTGGACTTAAAAAGTCAGACGGACACAGAGATGAACGTGAAATATTCTGAGAAAATGGACATCGGGGAAGCTAACTTGCTCATTCAGTTTAACCGAACTTATCCAGTCGCTTATTTTTGGGTTTTAGTTTTGGATAATAAGTTTAAAAAATGTAAACTAGTTTTTGTAATGATACGCATCTAAAAATAGGCTAACTGATATCAAAATAAATAGCTTCCTCTTAGTTTTATTCGGGACAGTCATGCAATACACATTTTATCTTGTGCTTAACTGCCTCTCATCTTCATGCAAAATTTATGTACGCCTCAAAGTTGTCCCCTATTTCCCTCTAAACCAAGTTTTCTGTAATAAGTAAGGATTCAGTTTCTCATCACTAAATATGATCAGCTTTCCTAATTTTGAAAATTTTCATTTTAGTCATTCTGACAAACGTTCCGCAAAATTTTACGGCAACGCCTGATGGGCGCCCTACACTGATCCACAAGTTTTCCCATTCATTAGTTATGGTGTTAAGTGTAAATGGAACTTTTGGACAGTTTGGACCACTTGGGAATTTTTATTCGTGGTGGGCAATTTTTTCCCCAAGCGAGCTAATGTTCGATGATCACGTCACATGAGCCCCGAAACCATAATGTCCGACTAACACTCTCACAAACCACATGCTTTCCCTGTCTGGTTAAACGTCGAATAAGTGGGCATGCATTGTTAGTCTGTCAATTTTCGACCATTTAACGAATGAAGAGTATCACGCTGATTGACAGTTTGCACCGGTAACAGCGGAACATTTACTAATTTTCCATTTGTTTTTCTGTTGTAATGTGCATGCTAGCCTGTCTGGGCAACAGATTGAAACCGTTGTCAGTTTATCTCTGCCTAACAAGTGGGCTGTCTCTGTAGCATGCTCAACGGCCATTTGAAGTGATACACACAGGAGACAGTGGTGATTCTCAATACTGGCTGTTTGGGATCTTTAGATGGAGAAACTTTGCGAGCGTTTTTCTAAATGATCGCGCAAATTAGATTACGGCGAGTGGTTAGTCTGACACTCGGATGTTTGAATAATTAACGAAAAGGAGTTGGTGAAAAAGCTGTATCGGAAAAATGACTATCATTTGTGTTATGCACGATCAGATACCATGGCATTCTTTACTAATAAATTGACCCTTGGCACCCACCGTTTTTGGCAGAACGTTGAATCAATCTACGGAGTAAACTACGTCTATTCATTAGAACAATATGAAAATCCACGAGATATATTCTTTGAACTCTCGGGTCCTCCCGGATCTGGCTGATATTGTTGAAGGATGATTCCTCAAAATCTAGTGTCGCATGACTCGACCCTTCGAAAGCTAGGATTTTCTTTTCGCTTCTTTTCAGTACTAGCAGAAGACTTAGGTTGTGCTTTATATACACCGCATTGAAAGTGAGCAATTAGTGATTTCCCGGTTTCAAAACACTCTCAACAGTGGGATGGATCAATTATACGATTATCGATCGACACGAGTAATCACCCTAGACGCACATATGACAAGAGATGTCGAATTCTAGAGGGATGGTGCTCAGCAAGCACATAAGGGACAGAACGCTGAAAAACTCGTACGTGATTTTCTTTCCTCTAATCCATCTGATTACGCTTTATGCCTGATTCATGGTAACCGATTAGGGGCGCCCGAGTGGAAAATAAAAGAGTTGGTATTTTCAGCATCGGCCGGATAACAAATTCATTCAGGTAAGGTAGAGAATCGTATTTGATATTCGTCTTTGGTAGAATAAGATGTGTGTTGAAATGTCTTCTACATGTTAGGTACAGGAAACGTTGAGAAGGCGTCCAGTGTGTAGCCAGACGCGTCTATGAGCATGTGTAGTGGGTGGAATAAATGAGCAAATGTGGTACCCAGCGACAAAAACTAGTTCACTTTGACAATAAGCCCAGAAGCAAAGCGTATAGTCATTGCTCTGAACTTGACTGGTTGTTCGAGAAATACACTCATTTGCAAATCAATTTGGTTTTTCGAGAGACTCACCTGGAACCCAGCTGAATCTCCCGTTTGTGATGTTTTCAGGCAACTGAATGTGCTGCACCAGACCGCCTCATGTTCCAGTTGCTACGATATTCGAGATATCGTGATACATGTATATTCGTAATGCACTACTCATAAGGTTGCTGAATATTCGTCGACAGCCCACGACCGGTTTCGCGTCACCAATAAACGAAGGGGAAATTTAACGTTAAAAAATGATAGCGCTTTACATAGTTTAACTTGCCCACCGGAAGAGTTGTTTCAAATGGTTCTAAATAATACGAGTTATGTAGCGACGTGTGGGTACTGGGATACAATGAAGAAATTCTAGTGGGATAAAGACGATGCAGTTGAGTAACGATAGATGTGTCATACAAGTAGTTAGAAATTTACGCTCAAGAGGCCAACAACCTGATCAAAAGCATACTTCAGGAAGGTGGAAGTTATGTTTGCAAGGCTTAACTGAACCGCAGCTGCTCAGGTTAACAGTTCCCACTGGGAGAATAGTGTTTGTCTTAGTCAGGGACCTAATGGCAATGGGCTTATACGCACGCAAACAAAGGTGTTCAATGTTTTATAGTTTGCCAAGACGTCTGTGCTGCTCAAGACAATAAATACATACTAGCGTGCACTGCGAAGACGTAAAGAACAACGGAAGCATCACATTCGAGAATCCCTCATGTCTTTAATAACCTTATCCTTAAAAAACTACCATACACAGGTTAATCTTTATCACTTAGAAATTTACAACCCTATGTTCAGCAGGATAATGGCCATGATCATGAGGAAGGTAAGTATTATTTACAAATCTAGCTAAATTTCTGAATCTAGTCTAACTAACAAATCCGCACAAGTGATTTTTAGCAGTAGATTCTCATAAACCGTTAGATCTTGGCATTTTACAAAGACCAGACCCGACAGTCGTGGGCACGTTAACATGACCAATTATTACAGTTGAAATGTGTTTCTACAGCTTCAATATAGTTTATAATTCTGTATGATTCACTGTCGGCACAACACTGAACAAAGCTACATTAAAACTCTGAATTTCCCTACTTGCTCAGTAGTACAATTTTGCTATTCATTCGCAAGCAGAAAGTACAACAAATGAGTTACCTAAGCAATCAAATTAATTGTCCTTACGAGTTCGACAACGCCCAGAATTGAAACGGGGAACGTTTGCGTGGCTTTAAGCAACAACAATGGACACTCGGCGTTCACTTTACACTGACTGGTATATGCGACGAAACCATGGCAACTGGAAATTCACACACCGCTATGGTTTGGTGAAAGGGTTGTGAGTTAGTGATACAATTTATGAACACGGCGAATAAAAATAGAAAATCAACAAAACATTCGGAATCTAAATACAATGTAAGATCAAACACTTCACGGGTTACCAAATTAGTCATTATCCTTTTAGATTTGTTCTCACAGAAACAGGAGTCTTCTGGACACCGGAAGGGGTTTGTGGCAGCTTTCTAGTCACTAAAAAACCTGAGATCGTTTCTCGGATGACATACTCCGGTTTAGTTACTGCCTTCATCTCAGATTTCCAGTGATGAAAATTCGGCCGGCAGATCCATTAGATACGTCTGTATCTTGTTTGTCAAACTTCAATTCAATGGAATATTTTTCATTCATGTAATTCCTGAGACCGTCTAGCGCAGCAATTCCTTCATATTCCGTAGCTTATTCTCACGACGGAGGACCTCAGCATATATGGTTGATTGTCAGTAAATATTTTGGTCGCACAATACCACATAGACTGTCGAGTATCCAGGAGGGTTTCTCAGTAAATTATACTGGACTAAACAAACTTAGGTCGTGCTCAATAAGTCAATAATTTAGACACAAACACTCCCTTGCAGTGTGTCGACTCGGCGTTCCAGTTTTTATTCTCTTATCCATTATGTTGCTTATCCTGTGCCCTCTTTTTCAATGCTGAGCTTTGTATTCGAAGATAATATCATCTATGAAAAAACCCACTCCCATTTACTGCAAGCCTTTACTGGTTTACACAAGAAAGTATTTCCTAAGTAACTTGTCCCCTACTGGAACGTATCGGCTTGCACCGACAAAGTGAAGGTGCACGTTGAAAATTAGTAGTGTTTAACATGTTTTCTGTGTGTAGCTGCATATGAAATCTGTCGGAACACAACTTCCACTTTGATATGTACATTAGAAGATACCTTACAAGTTACTGAGTTGTTCACTGACAACGCGGGTAAAATCTTCTCTAATAGTGAACGTCTTTTGATATGCTCAAGACAAGCGTTTACCATTGTTGGATGTTTCCAGAAACACTGGACCGAAATGCACTTGGTCGTCTTTTTTCGATACAAAATAATGGAACCTAATGCCCCATTTGTGTTTTTGAGCGAAATCAGTCTGCAGCTGGTAGTTCACGGCAAACGAAGTCCTCAAGTAAATATGTGTACAGCGCTGCCCGTTTGAAGTATACTTGCCCAGAAGAAGCCGCGAAAGCTGACCATCTACGAAATTTCCACTTTTATCTGTTCTGTACGCTGCACTTCCTATCAAAAAGGTATATCATGCTAACCGGAGCCCACCGTTTGGCTTTTGAGTAAAGCTGAGCCCTCTCTTCCACGTCTCTTCACTTCATTCACTGGCGCAGGTTCATAAAACGTATTTCGGAGCTAATTCCCAGGTTCGTAGACAAAAACCATCCATTAGTTAGCTCAGCGCGGATTTGGTCTAAGTTACCCGGCTTAAGATTGCTTGTCTAAGGGAATCCACAGGCGGATTTCTTGAGCACCCTAACGCATTTTAAAAAGGTTTTTGAACCTGCCTTCTAGGCCAAAATAGCCAGACCAGCCAACTGACTTGTCTGGTACTTGGCAAGAAAAACGGACAGGAATTGTTCGGTCATTTTCTAAACGATATATAGTCAGTGCCTCTGTTTACCTGTGCATACGGTGTTATTTGGTGCAAACTTTATGGCATGTTTGTCGGCCAACGCATGTGGCGTAAATGCAGTCTTTACGATTAAATATTCGTTTTCCTTTAGTATATCAATTCTGGATAAGGTCACATACCTGCAGTCAATATTTTTGTAAACGGTTGTGATGCGACATCCTCTGATGCGAATTTTCAAAGTGGATATCTTTCACATCTGTCCGTTCCCATATATTCGCCTTAAAGAGTAGCATTAACAGTGAATCGCCATCCTAAACAAGCTGGGACATTTAGGCTAAATGTCAGATGACTGACCAAAATAAACCGACGTGATGGTTTCTAATGAAGAAATATAGTCTAGCGCGGCTGACGTAATAACCTCCGTACGTGTGGTTGAAAATTTTGGGGTAAAATCTGAAAGTCACTAGTATTACAAAAATAGATATCTGCACCATGAACCAGTCATTTCTAAATGCACAAGATTTCAGCTAGTCAGTCTCCGTCAAACAAAACTCTACTGGTCAGCATTTGGTACTGAGAAGCTACGCGAATTATGAGATATTGTCATTACCTCAGAGGTAGCTATAACAAGAATGTGCTTCTATGATTCGCTGTGGTGTTATTCTCTCTTCGGGCGAAATACACCAACGATCACGTCACATGCTGATTAATTTTTACTCAGCTCTCAGTTCTATTCGTACGTTTTTCACCCAGCTTTGTGAGTTCACTTCAGCAAGGAATACTTCAGCATGCATCAATAATTAAATGATAAAGAATCCCGTTGCCATTGGTTGCAGTATGTTACCAGGAAGGATATTTTGCATACATACTATTGCACTGATTAATTGGAAGACAAGTTTGCATTACATCATTGGATTAATATCTAAGTGAACGTCAAAATACGAAACCCGCGAGTTCGCACAATCAAGGTAAACACAAAGAGAGAGGAACTTTTATTATATATATGTGCTATTATAAAGTTGCTTCAATACAAAGAGTATCTCAGAATAATTTGGCTAGAATAGGACAACCAAGTTTCCAAGTATAGTGAACCCCCTAGTTTATTCTTAGTGCATACACGGTGTATCGTTTATTTAGTAAAAACATATGGTTGTACCGCGTCCCTCACTTGCGTGTGAGCTTATATCATCTATTCTGGAGGTGGAATCATATTTGTTATGTGATACTCCCATTAGTAGGCCCACATAGCCGCACATGAACCCATGAATTGAGTTGAAAGTTGAGCGAAAACTCTGGATTGTTCGGGAAGCGCGGTTTGCCGAACTGTCACAAATGGCCCCACATTATGAACCATCAAGTTGAGAGCCTTAATTGTGGAAGAACTTCACACATTTTGAAATCAGTCACTCAGTTTGAAAACCGTGTTCCATGTTAATAACTTTGATCCAGCATTCCAGTATTTTACTTTATAAACACTGCTTTCTCTCAGATGCTGGAATATTACAGCTCAATGGTAACCGATTTCCTGCCTGATCGTATACCCATCAGAATCAATACTGGAGAAAAAACAAGGACCATAAAGCACCACATGAGCATGTACACTAGTGTCCAACTGTGATCATTGTTGATCAGGCCCGATTTTCCGCTAGTGCCCAGTCTTTTTAGCTAGATTTATTCGTAGTCGCATGTCTGTTGTCCAACTGCGAGTTGAAATGCACATTTAGGATGTTCTGGTTACTACCCGGTCTGTCTAATGGATTCCGCCTGAGTCCTATCGGAGTCTGACTGGTCGCGCGTACACTTCAACACTTGTATCCCTTTTGTTCCACTATTCTGTCAATTACTTTTAACCTTGCATAGTGATAAACCTATTTGCTCAAACCCCTGTTAAACCAACGTAAAACAATATACCTCGTTGTGCGACAGACCAACAGTCTGTACCCTGTAGATGCTATCTGACACTTATTGTCTGGCGCCAGTTGGGTAGCTAAATTCGCTCAACTCGTTAATCCCAGCGTTTTCCATTTTAAAACCATGAGTTAAATTACCGTAGCTCAACTACATACTCATACATACAGAGAAAACGAACAATGTATCTTTAGGATGAGGTCCGAACGCAGAGCGTACAAGCGTGGCGCTTGTGAGAAGATTTCTTTTGCATTACTATATAACTTTATTTTTCATATTACGATTTGAATACTCTCATCGTATTCCTTCTGAGGTATCCATCGCTGCGGGTGTTTTGTACGGCAATGACACCCCCCAGGTCGAATGTGTGTAGGCGAATGTATCGGAGACCAGTACTGGTAACACTCTGGGTAATTTCCAGTGGACTCTGTCTGATCACAATGCAGGCAACTGAAGCGAAAGGCACAGTTGGCGACCTATACTCGCAGATCATAGATTTCGATTTTATTTCTTGTAGTAAATTTCTTGCAGTAAATTTCTCGTCGATGAACCTGTTATGAGGCGAGTTTGGAGTTTTAACTAAGACTTCGCCCTTCAGGTAAAGTCAGTTTATGGCGCAAAGTCCAGCAGCACAATTCGTTTGTTTCGCCATTATTAGAAGTCGTCCCCCATTCCACGAAACTCCAAGGGGTTTCGAACCCATAACCTGCCGGCTAGCAAATTAATCATTTAACCATGTAGCCACAAGACGCACTTAGGTAATACCAACACTCAACCTCCCATCACGGAATTCAAATCACGCGGTCACATGTTGAATGGTTCTTCATATGACCAGTTCTCGAAAGAAAAGAACACAAAATTCGTGAACTTTTTCTTCTGAGCGGTTTGCTCATACTATCAACAAATTTTTAAGTGGCTGTGAAAGTAGGGCGATTCACGCAACGCTCGTAACTTCCATTTTAATCGTTTCCACCAAAAGGAGCCAGTCAACACGTGCGACCGAAAGATTTGAGTTCTCTGGTAGAAGAATGAGTGGTGCTCTATCTTGTTTAAGTACCGGTTAATCACAGTGCCTCTCCGCCTGTGACGACCGACCGGTCTGGTTTGCAGCTACTACCAGTGAGGTGACGGGTCCGAACAGCTCTGGCAATGGTTGAGACGATGTTGAAACAGCTGTACAGTGCTTCACGGATAAGTCCCATTGAAATTTATTTTCATTTTACAATATCCATCTCCTGGAGGTTAAAAAAAGCGAGCTCCGTTGATAGATTCAGTGGCATAAGTTGCTTGAAGATGTCGTGGACGACATGCTTCATGTGAATTACACCTTGAACTTCTTGAAAGTCGAATGGACATGAGAGCCACACAAGAAATGTTAGTTTGGCCGCCAATTCCTACAGTACTAGACCGGTGCTATTACTGCGATCGCTTGGGGCGAATACCTGCATTTGAATTTATCAGCCACCTGTTCCGAAACCTGAGGACTTTATGTACACTAAATGGGTTTTATTGGTTACTGGATATTGATACCCTCAGTCTGTCTGAAAGAGACAAATACGCGTCACCGATACACATGACCATACTATCCGACGAAAGACGTCGCATTCTATAGCACCTAGAGCGTTGTAAAAGGAAATTCAATCGTTTCACTGGCTTCCACACTCTTGCGGAGCAAAGTTTCCTTTCCAAACGATAAAATCCAATTCCTAAGAAGAAAAGTGTACTGCTCTGTTTTTGCCAAATAGTGCACGCCACATTTTGGGGACTTTCCATCGATTCGTTGCTGATTGACGTTCATTAAGTGTTTTTTTTCTTTGTGGACAGGTGTTCAGAAGCTTTGGAATGAACAGATGACTTGTGTAACGTGCTAGTTGCATTCTCGTAATGGCCATTTTCTGACTGAGACTGGTTGGATTGCTGACTACAGCATTCAGCAAACTGCACTTCTGTTTAGTGGAAGCTTTTTCCAGCAAAAATGCATGTAGCCTAATGTCGTCTCGTTTACTACTACAAAACTGCTGACAGCTGAAAGGGCCCATGAGACAAATAAGACGATAGAAGCAAAACAAACATGCATATCGAAAACCCTAATCGAAAACGCATACTTGAATAAGCTTTTTTTCACAAAATGCTTGAGACAGTTCTTCACAAAGGAAGGTTGAGCCACCTCAGTCCGGAATACGTCCATCTATGTTCAGAAGCGACGGCGCTTCCAAAACAATAAAGAAGATACTAACGGCAAATGCACACATCTGCAAAGCGAATCACATAGCATGCAGCAATTGCTCTTTCATTCTTAGGTAACAACAATTTGCACAGGAATCATGTTTGCCGCACATTTTTGACTGAAGTTGAAGGGTGGGTTGAAACCGGTAACTTCAGATGAGCGGTGAAACATTGTCTTGCAAACTGACTAACCTTTCGCGGAATAAATATTACGATGCTGATTTGTGAAGCAAGTTAGGTAGTTCCGTCTACACAGCGAACACCACAAGTAGCATAAATTCATGTGTGCCTGCATCAGGTTAATTCATTGTCAGCTGTTGAGTTAAGTGGCAATATACCAAATCGAAATCAATCCAAAACTACGAAAACATCAAACCAAAAAACAGAGTGGTACACCACATCAGGAATTTGTTACGATATATGAACGTTGTCAGCCTTCCTTAAGCTTAAGTGTATCTTGCCAGAGCTTTGTTCACCTGAAAATGCCGCTAAAATTCTTGCTTCGAGCAGGTCCGTCCATTCTCATATGTTCAACCGCAAATCTCTTTCCATTTCTTCAGATGTTTATGATGCATTGCACTGGTGACCACGTTTTGCTTAGCAAACAAAACACCAGGTCCAGATCTGAAACTACGTAACCATATATTTCACTGATAAAACATTCAGAACTTCATAGCATTCTCATCCGGAGTGACTCGCACGGCGGCTCTCCAAAGTCTTCATTTGCATTAACGTGGTGAGGCGTATTTAAGCGCACGGCGGCTCTCCGAAGTCTTGATTTGCATTAACGTGGTGAGGCGTATTTAACAGTTAAAAATTACCTTTAACATAACAGTCTTGATCAACCAATTAATTTGTATGACGACAAGCTTTTATTAGTTTGCAAATACTACCATGGGGTAGGGCGTCGTTCAAGTCTCGATTTATCACGACAGTTAACTGGGCTATTCAGTTTTAACTGTCATTCACATGGAAACTGTAGACTGACTGGCTAGTGTCCCGTACCACCAACTCTCGCTCTTGGTTTGCGAACAGAGGAATGTGAATAACTAAACGCTCATCAGCAATCAGTGTCTGGTAGTAGCTCCAGCTGGTTTACAAATCAATCAGTGAATGGAAAAACGTCTGTCGTCCAGACTAGAGAGTTTGAATTGAAGTGAACAAGTTACATCAGCTTTAGAGATATTCCCACAACGTATATCTGGTGAATTGCACTCAAGCCTGCAGAAATCCCCATCTTACTCTGCGACCCGGTCGAATGATATCATACTCTGGCACTCTGATCAGTGGTCGCTAAATCAAGTTCTTCAGTTCGTCCGTGACGTAGACGGGTGCACTAGTCCAGGTACACTATCCTCTGTCCTATACAAAACCAAGGTCATCCGAACGACATTAGCCACTTAGCTTTGTTAACAAAGATTAATTCTCCCGTGGTTTTTCAGCTGAATCAATTTTCAGTTTAGATTTCTTTCTGTAAACGAATTCAATCTATACGAAAAAAGCTACAGGCACTGTACAGCTATCTCATCTTTATTGGGGATCGTCAGAGGTGAGCATCTCACGAAACTCAGAGATTTTTTCGGACAGTGGCTGAACACTTCACCGTTCAGCCACGAGCGACTGAATACTGATGTGATTAGCTCCCACTTAGTCAGTCCCGCACATACTCCAATCACGTGACCTCGTATCGACTGGCTCGCTGTTTTGGTGACGACTCCTCACAGGGAAGTTTCACTCATCTTGTGAAATTATTCTTTCTCTGAGCCACTTATTGACTGATGGTAATGTGAGGATATTAGAAAACTGCTGTTTAGTGCTTCAAGGCTTTGTATAAGAGAATGGCCTCAATGACAGGCTCGCCTAGTGTTAGTATAACCAAACCTAGCCAGGCTGACCAATAAAGACTTCGAGGATTATTCACAAGTTTTCAGTTTGCATGATTAATTTACCAGTCGGTTATTGTAACACCCAACACCCTAAGAACGTTGAAGCCAATCGTGGGCTGTCGAAGAGCTTTCAGAAACCTTATGAGTGTTGTCAAACTTTTAACACATTTTCAACTAGTGTCTTATCCGGAAAGCCAATCCTCGATTTACAGACATACTTGTGTCCACTCTGTTGCTTGCGCTCAACGCAGTGCGGATAACAGTCCAGGGTTTAGGAGATGGGTACAAAATTCATTGAAAAGTTGGTCGTATCTGAGAAATAATTGAGAAGGGATTACGAGTATCACTCACAACAGTTATTTACGGAAAATGACATCAGAAAACGCGCCTCCCCTCATAGTGACCACATCTTTGTACCCCTTTTTGCAAAAATTAATTATTGTTCTGCAAAATGCCAGATCTTTGTAACACGAAGGTGTGATAGATGACGTCTTGTCTTGTGCCGAGCATTCCACTCAGCCTTTACTTCCCACGATGAAGATTAAGCAGTTCAACCATTCCAGAACGGGAGACGATGTCTTATTAGAAAAAGAAAACACACTACAACTTGCAACGCAGTGGAAAATACTGGGACTTAGCCAACCAGATTCGATAAAAAATAGTCAAACAAATCGTTTCATGGAGTTGACTATCAATATTTTCCAATCTAACGTTACATTACCAGATTCAGATTCCCAAGCTCAACCGAATGCCAGGAGGGAGCTAAGATTTGCGTAGGATTCTACAGTAAATTTTTTACAGTACATTTTCGGGTGGTGTCGAAACACCAACCACAACATATAATGATATATGTTTTCCAAATTCTGTACCCATATCTCCTGAAAACAGGCATGAATTTACCAAATCAGGTGTTACATTAAATGAAGGTCTATGAATCATAAAGGCACTAGAGAATAACTTTATGATCTATCATCCACAGCAGTAATTCAAGTACAAAGTGTAATGTAGCTGTCATTTGACGCTCCCTCGGACATAATCCATGGAGACTAATGGTTCATTTGGATGAACCAGTTCGGAAATATTTTATGCAATTCGATTATTCGTTCCGATTGCCCGTACCTAATAAATGTAGTTCGGACTAATTGCTGTCAATATTCTAGAATATCCTACTGGTTCGTTACTGACTTGCTCTCAAGGATCATGTCCTACCGTTCCAAAATGAGAAACGAAAATTTATTCCAATTTGAAAAAATGAGTCAACGTTCACTCCAAAAGTGATAAAAAGCTCGCTTGTAAACAAAGTTGTTGTACTCAAAAGCTTTCAACTTCAAACGAAAAACATTTGAAACCACTTTCCTTATTAATAGCTTTGGGAGAATGTTTTTTTTGACAATAATCGGGATTGATAATTATTCACGTGGAACGCATATTATTAACCCATAAGTATGATTTTACGGTAATTGGATGCAGCGAACTCGGTGATTTAAGTGGGTCGGCATATGCTAACTCTACCCAAGTATTATAACTTAAAAACGACTTTAGATGATGAAAACGGGCAAAAACAAACTGGTGAGCAATAAGTAAGTCCCGGGTACATTCGAGACTTACCTTGAGACAAAATATCAATGAGAGCGGCAAGGTGAGTATAATGAATATGATGCACACAACATGAAGCACATTCTCCATAAACCAATCTTCATCCGCATGTACAGTGGTTGGAATCAGCGATCGCTTGGCAGCTGTCGGTGCAGAGGTCTGTTTTTCTTCTCCTAAAAACGCCTCAACCTCTTCATCTTCATCATCTCTTTTTCGATGCGGGCGACCGGTTAGTAATTTTCGCCGGAATTTCTTATAACGTGAAATTGGAGGAAGTGGTGTATACTTGATCGGAGAAGGTGGTGGTCTGTGCGCAGGATAGTTTCGAAAGAATTCGATACTCTTGGGATCACTGGTTTCACGCTCAAACCCAAATTCAATCAACTGTTGAATCTCCTTTGGTACTTGGTTTTTATCCTGTGTTTCAGGTATCCTGGGTGGCGGTAGTTTGGAAGCCGTGCGGATTGCCTCGGCAATAACCGGATCGGCAAGTTCCTTCCGTTTTCTTTTTGCAATAACCAAGTCCAAGGGGTCAGCGGAAGGTGTGTCGGATGCACTACCTCCAGTGACAACGGCTACTGCGCGAGCCATCACCGGATTCATTAGATGATGGCCATCCACTTTAGGCAAACCTGCACCAGTTGTTAGTGGATCAGTTCTGTTCATTTCTCCTTCGTTTGAGATCAGCGATGCCAGTGATTTACCCCGAGATAGACTGTTTGCTCCCAATGTGCTCACATCCGTTGCTGAATGGGTGTGATGCAAAGAAATCCCAGTGGGTGTGAGTAACGGTGAAGCTGCAGATGTGATTGGGTTAGACATTCTTGGCAGCCGCATTACATTGTGGTATGACAAAGGTCAAACGGGCAGTTATTTTCGCGACCACCGCCGCATTTGCTAGCTAATGAAAAATGTATGTAAACCCTTATTGTGAGGTTCTGTTAACTGGTACTTTTCCGCCCAACATTTGTCGTGGCTGATTCTGCCAACCACACGTTCGGCGTTCTGTGATTGGTCAGCTCGGCAAAGTGCGTTTGTGGATTGGTCAGTGGATCAGGGACAATTGCAAACAACAGTAACAGACGGAATTATGAAATTTAATTTCGATAGCTCTGTTGGTCTTAACACTGGCGCACTAAATCAACACGAAAACGAATACGAATAAATTAACGTTGGCATTCAGCGTGCATAAAGAGGCAGAAGTGATTAAGTATTGACCATTGCAGTTTCCAAGTTAGGATCGCCGATTATTGATTAGTGTGAAACAGAGTTCCGCAGGAAAATTGTCCCCTCACATTCATTTCTGGATTAAGCTACCTGTCGAAAACATCAAAACGTTTTTAAACAGTGAAACGACAGTAGCAATAAAAACTCTATCTACAGAATTTCGCCCCAATCCAGTACACATTTTTTTCTCTAAGTGTGTTCACACCATTCACGCGTTGAACTATCTGAACGAGTCTGCCGAAGAGCACCCCGAGGCGATAGAATAGAAGCGTCCTGAATTTGATGCGCCCCAAAATCGCCAAGACCTCAACTATCACTTTCAAATATGGTCGTTGGCTTGTTCGCTGAGCTGGGCAACTTGATTGCAAACGTTTCATCACCAGTCGAAGTGACATCATCAGTGCGTTACTGGGGAGCGTAGTGGTGCGTAGCGACGGGTTGGTGGTTGGCGAACAAGCCAATAACCATCTACTCTGCCTGAGCTACCAACATTTTTTTCTATAGAAAACTTTCAAATATTATGTTTTACCATTTCAGATGAAGGCATTTCGTCCGAATCCTGTTTCATGCATCACCTGTATGTTGGTCCGAACCTCTACTTCATTTGGGTGCTTGAATGTTTTTGAGTAGATATACTGAGTTATTCGTTTAAAAAATGCATACATCAGTCTACAATACAGATTGTGTTATTGAGGGGCTTTACGACTTAGCCACTTCTGGAATAGGATATGAGAGAAATTGATATCGCAAAACGATGACTGAAATTGGTCGGAACCAACGAATTCTCCCAAAGAATGCATCCAGCGCTGCAAGATAGGATGGATGGGCCATGTGCTACACATACTGATTTGTTGCTTGCCGAGACGGACGCTGGCTTCCGTACCTCAGTCGGAGTGGCAAACTACTAGAGGTGGACAGATATTGCCGTGGCAAGAGTGAATGATGGCAAGGAAATTTTGAGTACTGTCGGTGCTGTACACCTTCAAAATGAGGTCCGCGTTGTCCTTCACATGCTTTCGTGGAGACACTGAACGGGATAGCGGCTAACCGTTTCAATAGCGTTCATGCGGTCAGTTTGCATCTAGATTGTCTGTCTAGGCACCTTGTAGTTCTTTGATAGGCTAGTCCTAGGTTCAACTTCCTGCCTCAGATGTTTCTTTTTTCCATTATAAGACTGTCTTGGAATCATATGACACGACACTGAGGCCTCGGATTTCTCATTTGGTGTTATCATATGATGTTATCAGACATTTGTGTCTGGTCTTGGTCTCAGAAAACCCATTACGTCTTGATTAAAGCAATTCTCTCTAGGATCTATCTTTTTTCCGACTTGCGCTGAAGTCTACTTAGGAGTATCAAAACTATGTTCCTAGTTGAGTCTGATCACATTGGTGGATTGATTCCCATTTAAGAAAGGTCATCGGAAACCTCAGCATAGCCTTTTCAAAGTAAGCCATCATGCTGTCATGGTTTGTTACGCAAACTGTAACGCAGGTATGCCACTGAGATGCAAGAACAGAAAGTTAGACCTCAGTGACTACGAGTGATCGGCAGACTTTACGGAATTGAAGTAAACCGTTTTTCGTAGGCTTATCATGATACTCTGAATTCACTGGTTTTAGAGAACGCCATCATTATTCTGGCCACCTATTTGCATCCATTTGGGACCAACTCGGACATTTTTAGGAAAAAAAATTATTGAAGTTGGTTGAAGTAGCCATGTATATAAATGCTACTTAGACCATATTTGTCTCAAGACGAGCACTAAGAGATAGGTCATAAACACGTGATATCTGCTTACAACACCCTTCATTAGAACGTTTTGTTCAAACATGAAGATAAAATACGAAACATTGTTTTAAGACGTTCTGCTCAACAGAACCCTGTTTAAAATGCTTACCGATAAACTAGATCGATTAGAAAATAGCAAATTACGATAGTTTATGTTCAGTAAATCATGAACGTGTGCCACTTTGTAAGTTAGACAGAATTTCTTCTCGGACACACCTGCGGAGTAAATTCAAGATGCACGTGACGGTAAAAAACTGAACGTAAGACTGAGATTAGGCTTAAAGGGCTGATCTCAATTCATTTCTGATTAAACGCAAAATCAGATTATCGATCGCCGCATATCAAGTTCGGACAGGGTGAAGAATAATCCAACTCACTGGGGAAGTCTCGGCGTAAAGCAAACGGCCACAATGACTGGGCATTCCTGGAGCCATATATGGTGATCGTCCAAACTCGGCTCTTGCGTATAGGAAGCCACAGATTTGTGGGTTGACCAAGTTGTTTCAGAGTGACATAAAAGCTGTCAAGTTCACCGGATTATACCTCCAATATTTTTGTTGACAGGTGAGGACGTCCGAAATGCATTCGTTCCGCAACTCTATTGTTCTTACAGTCTTGTTCAAATAGAACAGAAATCACATTCCCCGCACCCTTTCTGCACGAAAACTGTGGTCAAATTCTACAATCCTCGTCATGGCCAAGATAGAACATGACAACAGTTACGGATAATTCGTCGTTTATTATTGGAACACTGGATGGTTTTCTGAGGTCACCCAACTAATCTGTGTGATGTGCTGCGTCAATTTTCAACATGCATACGAAGTCCGCCGAATTCGGGTTGTGTTTCCGACCGGTTAGGTTACTAATGAAAACCAGTTTTACTGCTCTGAGTTGGCTTTGTAATCTGCCATTACCAGCCTAACTTGTCATCACGCATTTAGCATACTTTCATTCATATTTGGGAACTACTTCTCTTGAAAACTCCGGCCAGGTATGAAATAACTCAGCTTTTAGTTTACCTCCTCAGAGTATCTTCCATAATTCAGAGCACCAACATCATCAAGTTCTTTTTACAGAAATAGCCAAAAACCAAGAGGCTTTCACTCTGTTTCTTTGAAAGAAAAAGTCATCTGCATTTGGCTATTGGGTCGGTGCATTGTTTGCCACCCGCTAGGGGAATTAACTAGGTCATGTTCTGCGGAACAGTGATTGTGGACAGAAATACCAATGTAACAGTGGATACTACTGATGAGGCATGGGAGTAGCATGTATTCTCGTAAATTCGCTTCGTGTCTCTTGAAAAGTGAGATCTATTACGAAATTTGTGGGGTCTGTTTGTAGCATTTGCCTGGATTCGAGTAACAGTCAATGAATATCCAGGAAAGTTCGGGAAGACGTGTTCAAGGAGAAGGTGAATATTCAGTTTTGTAAACAAGATGCATATGAGAGTTTTGCTATCCTGTCCAATAGTCTGTAACTGTTAAGCTGGTGTTTCTCTAGTAAACAGATCCACAGCGAAGGCCTTCTTCCTTTTCACCGATACTTGTTTGCATGTGACGTGCACCGTTGCTGCTACCACCATTTTTAACTTGTAAAACCATAACTACCGTCAGTTCCGTGTGAGCATTGTCGATTTATCACGCATAATTCTGAGTTTCCAGTTTATATTATAAAGCCGAGTCCTAAATTGGTTTGCCAAGCATGTTAGTTAAGTACCGAAAGAATTGTAACGCTTGCTGTAGCCAGCTGTTTCGTTCGTTTCCATTTATTGCTAACCGGAACGGAGCCAGACTTTTATCTACTTATGTCCCACATACACGAGGTAGTTCCAACGGAGGACACAATCTGGGACGTTAATCAAAGTTCTCACCTCAGGTTTCAGCATAGACTAGGTGAAGTTGTAGAACAACGATATTTGTACTAGCAAACTACGTGATATTGAAGGATATCTTATGGCACTAAGTAGTATCAAGAACAAAATGGCTTTCAAGGGGTTCGTCTGCCTTTTGAAAATCCAGTTAGCGAGTGTTTACAAAGAAGGTGTAATTCACTTAAGGAGATCTAATGAAGCCACGGATTCCTTGGTTTCGATTCGTAAAAGGTCACCTTGAATTAGAACACAGATTCCCGTCACATGTGACCCTTGAATTGGATTACGAGATTTCGACCAACTGCAGGTTCAAGGACTGGATGGGGACGTGGCATCCATTTTCGGGTTAACCTGTCTTATTAAACCACGTCGATTCTCATCCCCCCGTAATGTTAATGTCCCATGTTATGCGCTGAGTGGTGTATCCACTTATTTGGAAGTGCTGTAGGCGATGTTAAGCCGCGGAATGCGACCAGGGGGTGAAGGGAAAGAGACAATTCTATGGACAAGTAGTGGGACACAATGGTTGATTCACGTGAGTACAAGTGGATAGGTGAGCGTCACATGAAAATGTTAATGTGGCTTTCAGCTTTCAGCACCGTTCAGGAGCTGCACCCTACGCACACACGTGACTGGTTAATTATAGCCATCAGTGGCCTAGGTGTGAACAACGGTGGTTTAAGAGTAGTGCGGCGCTGTTTGGTCTGAGTGTCAGCACGAAACAGACAACAGCTATGTAATAATTATAGGATAAACACACCCCTAAAATCAGTTGTAAGGAAATTAAGCTAAGCTTGCAAACAGATATCCAATCAGACACGATTACAATGCACTGCGCTCTCTCTGTCTCATTGGATCGCCTTACGTTTAGGTTCCTGTAACCAGGGGCCTAATGGAGCCCTAATCACAAGCGCAGAAATATTGGGATTTCGCTACTTAGTGTTAGTATCAGCCACTGTATGACTAAAGAGCCATTCGGTGTGCACAAACATGAAGTAAAGGCCAGTCATTCTACTGTTAAAGTGTTTCAAGTAGCTATACAATCGTTTGACATTGTGAGCTTGGTCAACTTCTCTAAAGAATCCTCCGTTTGGGATGTAGAAGAAAAAAATAAGTCCAGTGTTTTTATTTGCTAGTGAACACTGCAGGAGGAAGGAACACCAGTTGCTAATTTTAGCTTGACAAACTGTTTTAAATTACAACCACCAAATAAAAAAAATAGTTTCCGTATCTATCTTCTCCACTTGGGCGTAATAACATTCTGGGAATAAAAATGACCGGCCACCGATTCGGATTTGTTCGTCAACAGTGGTAATCCACACAATGTATGGTGGTACACACGGTTTGCGATGAGCCAAATTTGTTGCCGCGCGCAAGCCCCTGGCGTCGATGTACTTCGCGGACATGAGGTCGGTGAATACCTGTCCAAGAATATCATTCTCCGGCCGAATATCATGATATAACAAGCGAAAACAGCACCAATTAATTGTCAACCAGCCTCGGTGCTGCACAGTGATGTTGTGATGTCGCTGATAATGATGATGAGGATGATTATCGCCAAAGTCCCGTTGACATTCCGCAGCTTTCATTGATTGGTCAGCCCAATCACACTGAGTGAAGCAAGCGCTATCCCATCGAGGTTGAGTTCTTGTGCCTTTCTGATCTCTCTCCTTCATTCTAATCCACAGGGCCCATGTTCCAAGTCGTTGCGAATATCTTTCTCCAGCTTACCCTCTGCGTCTTTTTGCCGGTGGGTGGAGCTTCTTGACTGCTAATCTTGGAAATGAGAGCTCATATCGGGTGAGGCTTCATTTCATTGTGACCCGTACGGTTGCATGGAATGACTCAAGCCGACAACACAGTGAGTAGGCCAAGGACGTCCGGCTGATAATGTTGTTCCCCACAACAAGCTCCTGCTGAGCATCACAGCAGTCTTGATCTAGAAAGTATTCCGGTCTTATCGGATAAAACACCCAAGGTTACGATCACTCGCTGTTTGAGCGGAGTTTGCGGTTTCTGTGCTGACCTTTCCAAATATGTCTTTTAT
This sequence comes from Clonorchis sinensis, assembly GCA_003604175.2. Classification (NCBI taxonomy): domain Eukaryota; kingdom Metazoa; phylum Platyhelminthes; class Trematoda; order Opisthorchiida; family Opisthorchiidae; genus Clonorchis; species Clonorchis sinensis. The sequence continues at coordinate 9,754,823 of CM030374.1, read as the reverse complement.
CGGGAAACGCAGCGAGGCCATTCCCATAACTATATAATAATGCTAGTCGCTTATAGAAAATGCCATACCGCTGCTGCGCTCCCATATCGGCGCAGAGTATGAATTTTACTTTCTCGCCGCCTCATAACAAGGTTTCTGTTTGTAAGGAGACTCATTGTTCTTTATAGGACAGCTACTTATGGATAATCATGAGATATTCGAACCTTAAGGAACTGATTCCCTGTGAGTGCAGCCTGCAGCATTATTAAGTCACTGAGTTTCGACTATTAAAACAAGCATCCGCTCTATGTCGGGTGTATATAAAGATGAACAAATTTTGAATAAGAATGACTCACCAATTTTTATTTCAAGAGAACTTCCATTGACGAGTTGCTTAAAAAATGCGCAAACCTGGCAAGCTGGGCAACAAATCAGCTAGCTGCGCCATAAGCGGATTGGAAGAAAACAGACATCATATTATTGTCAAAGTTTTAGAGCGTATCTGGGGTTGTAGAACATGAGGAGAGTTCGGCTACGCGCAAAATTTGCTGCGACTTGGAACATATGATGTCATACTTTTGTGGTTTACTGCAACCAGTTTTGCAAAACAGACTCAGCTCTAACTTTAGGTCAGAGAAAATGCTTAGATTCCTGGTTGTAACAGTTAATTCACAATCGTCCACCACGAATCTGACACATCGGAGAAAATAAAGTGTTTTTTCTATATTTTTGGCGCTCTATAATACAGCCAGTTTTTGCAGCAGTGAAGGCCGGTGAATCATATCTGCAGATGATCGTTGCAGCTCACGTTTTTTCTTATCTCTTTATGCATAGTGAAATTCCCATGAAGGGACAAATACTTTTAAATGTACTTTTCAGATTGGCTACAAAATCACACCGGAATTAGTTTCTGCTTACATGTATGTTCTAACAATTCAAACATTCTGTGCTCTGTGGGATGCTTCTGGGGTTACTTGCAACTGAAGCAGCAACCTCAATGTAATCTATCTCAAACCTTCATATAAATTGTTTGCACCAGCCGTCCCTTATCGTTTATTTTTGAAGAGCATGGTCACAGACATAAAAAGTGAATGCAAGCGATGAATGCGAAAGGGTTACAGGAGAATATGAGATAAAAGAAAGAAATGTCTCATTCGAAGTCATGCAACCAACAGTTCCAGTCAGATAGGATGAATCCCAACGTACGTAAGAATTTTGGTAAGGAAACATGCGTGTAAAGTCTAACAACCGAAGAAAGGACAAACAATGCTGAATGCTCTTCAAGGCGCGGTAAGCGCTAGCACAGGCAAGACTCGCACATCAAGCACAAAGTGTCCGTCATACTGGGTCTGGTGTGAGATTCAATGGCAAGAATATCCACTCAACGCCATGTGCCACGCATAAAAGTGTCATACGTACGCAGAGAACCCACAATGGCGAGCAAACACAAGTCACTGACTGTGACTTTAGAAAGTCCCAGTCCAATAACAGCTTTGGGGGATTGAGGAAAGCAGATCCCTCGATAAGAGATGATCATCGGTTGGTGGACCAAAAAGTCCACATCACAACCAATAGCACGTAGAGCTGAGATTATGGCGAGGGAAAATTCATCAACACCATACTTCTGCTTTTTCTCATTCCACACAGTCACTCCGCGCCCATCCGAGACTATGCTGACGTCTATTACAGTCGCTCGGCGCTCCCGAACGGCGATCAGGTCAGGCTTGATGAAGGACGTCGAAGTTGGTGCTCTCAACTCCTCAAAGACGGTGTATCCCAGGCGACGGAGGCGTTTTGCGAGTTCCCTTGCAACCCGATTATGACGAGCACATCTGGCGTCATGCGTGATCCAGCAGGACTGCAAAATATGCACCAAACTCTCTGGTTGGCCACAGTTTCCACGACATAAGATCGTCTGGCCACCGTGACCATGTCGAGCGCTTCTAACTCTCGTCCTGAGCAGGTTGCATCGGAGCTGGATACCGCGGATAAATATCCGAGGAAACACTCGTTCTGGAAATACAAGCCATCGATTAGAAAGAGGCGAAGCGACCAACTCTCGTAAACCGCGACCGTCAACGCTGTTGTGCAGGCTATCACCCCAAGCAGCCACCAGTTCTTCCTTGGTGTTTACGCATGAACCATGGACACGGATCGGAAGGCTGAGATCCCGAACAACCTTGCCAAATGCGGAATCGTTGACCACATTGCGTAGTACACGGCACTGAGTAGAAAGCAGCTTTTCCATACGCACTCTCCGCTGCATCGGGATTGTTGCACTCAGACTTGGGATACCAAGTCCCCCATGTTGTTTACCGGCATGGATGTAGCTGATCGGGGTATCCTTCGGTAGACGTAGCCAGCCGCGAATAGATTGCCTGATGTAGTTGTCCAACCTTTTGAGCGTGTTTCGGTGGACTTGGCCAAGCACGAGCGAATATGTCAGCCTCGGTATCAGGTAGTTCCTTGTGATCTCCATTCTTTGATGCGGCTTCAACGGGGCACGCGTCACCTCGTCGAACAGTTTGAGCAGATGCTGTCGATGGTTGAAGACTCCTTTCCCCTTGAAAGTAAAGGGGATGCCCAAATATGTTACTGTGTCTGTCGGACCCAGAGGAGTGATGAGTTCCTCGGCGAAGCAAAATGGTTCGACTGAGACTGCTGTCGCCCGATGTTTCCTGTCCCCACAGATCACCATCGCTTTCGTCTTCCGGGCGTTTATCTTCATACCAGCTCTTCCCAACTCAACCGCGGCAGCTTCAAGCTTCTCTTTGAGGCGAGCTTGACTTTCTGCACACACGACCCAGTCGTCAGCGAAGGCAAAACCATCTACTAGGGTGTCATGGAACTGGTATCCCAGTTGCGGCATCGACAATCCAAGAACCTCATCCATTGCCATGATGAACAATAATGGGGAGAGTGGATCTCCTTGCCTCACACCTCTGTGGCAGTGAACCTCGGAACTGGGGAAAACTGCTACAGCATTCTCATAGGACTGTGCGATGTATCGAACTAGAGGTGACGGTGCTCCAAACGCCTCGGCAGATCTGACGATTGTGTCATGCGAAACCGAATCAAATGCTTTCGAGATATCGACGAACGCCAAGCTGAGGTTAGAAGCAGTCGCTGAAGAGTGACGAAGCAGGGCATGTAACAGCGATGTAGCTTCCAAACAGCCGTCCCGATGTAGAAATGCAAACTGGAGTGAAGGCAGTTGCAATCTACGACTCCAGCGATCAGCAAGCACCTTGTGAAAGCATCGGACAAGAATGGATGATACGGAGATCGGTCTCAGTTGATCCGGTGAAGTCGGATTAGGGACCTTCGGAACTAGAGTAATACGAGCACGACACAGGTGTGGGGGACAACCCCCAGATAATAAAAGTAAGTTGAAATACCCAGCAAGTACGTTCGCATTGAACCGGCGGAGCATCCTGGGTGTGAGCTTGTCCAGGCCTGGGGACGAATTGCCCATTGAACGGACCGTACGGCCGACTTCCTCTCCTGTGATGGGCTCAATCAAGCTCCAATCGGATGGTACTACTACGCGACTGGGCCGGCTGTCCACGTGTTTTGGGGCTGAGAGCACCTGTTTCCAGTACTGCTCGGCGTCTGGAGGTAGGCCGCAGTTGCCTTTGTACAGATCTTTCCATGACCCATCGAGCACAGCAGACGCTGCATCTTTCCATCTTTGGTGGTATAGGGTCTGGATGGCGGCGTAGTTGGCTCGGCGGATCTGCTTTCGGTTGACCGGCATCCGATGGGCTAACTGACGACGGCGTCGGGATACGGTTTTCCAGGTGTGTGGAAATGTCCTGGAGGCGTGGAGGTCCAGAAGCGAGAGGACTTGTTCCGGTGTCATGATGCCAGACTGCAACCCTCGGGCAAATGCCAGAAGGTCAACACTAGCAAGTGAACTGTCAGCATGGGATTCTAAGAGTGACACGGCGCAATCCACGGTTTGTTTAAACCAGACGCTATAGTCATCGGCTTCTGACGAGTAGGCCGCTATTTGACCGATGGTTTGGTCAGGTCCACCAGATGATGATTCGTCCTGTTGTGCTTGCCAGTTAAGCACCCGTAACCTGGTTTTGATGCTGATAGCCGATCGACCAGGAAAATACTGCTCCATTCTCGCGAACAGCGCGGTTTGCGTTTCACAAGACGGATATAAATTGTTAGCCAGGCGCAAGAGCGATTGTGACTCTTGTTGGGACCAGCGGGCACCGGAATGCTTCACTCGGCTGAGCTTATCTGCATTATGCTGGGTGGGGTGTGCGTGCCGGCGATGTTGACTCAGGCCAATCTTCGTCGGAAAAAGGCGGGAACAATCAGCACAGGCCAATTGGGCGACCATGTTCGTACCAACACTATCATTGTCGTGAACTCGATGGTGGGCTACCAAGCCAGCTTTTGATTTACACCACTTGCCACATTCCTCACACGTGAGCCCTACGAGTCTCTCCTGTGTACTGGTTGGAACTGGTGCGGAGGCGCCAGATGTTTTGTAGTGTACATTGTCGAAAGTAACCAGCACATTGAAACCAAACAGGGTGGTTAGCCCTGTCTGGAGTTGCTGAACTCTTAGCTCACCCAGACTGGCGTCCAGGATACCCAGTCGGCACCACGAGGAGGTGGTTCAGCTCGCCGACTGTCCCTGTCCTGGAAGAATTGGATACTTCTAGCTTTGGCTCACATCATACAGTACTGTCAAAGAGTGTTCAGCAACCTTATGAGTAGTGCATTACGAATATACATGTATCTCGATATCTCCGATATCCGAGCAACTGAAACATGAGGCGGCCTGGTGCAGCACATTCAGTTGCCTGGAAACATCACAAACGAGCGATTCAGTCGGGTTCCAGGTGAGTCTCTCGCAAAACCAAAATTTGTTTGCAAATGAGTGTATTTCGCTAAGTCCGTGCAACTTGGTCTCAAGTAGAACATAAAGTTGACGGAAAGCCGGGGACTGCGCCTACCTGATGAGCCCCAAAAAGGACAAAGCCGGTCCTGGGCTGTGGAAGAATTTTCAGCAACCTTATGAGTAGCGCATTACGAATAGCATTGTATCTCCTCTGCCTCAAATCCTCCGCCATAAGCGGATGAAAGTCAGACGATCCCTGTTGTCCAGCTAAATACCGGAGGTAAATGATGGGATCAAAACTTTTGGACTAACGGACTATATAAATAGGACTTGATACAACATTTCCTCCTGGATCACACCGAACGGATTATTCCACGTACACACACAGCCCTGCGATTATTACAGAATGACTTCAAACAAATATTTCACCAAGTGAACATAGTCATGGGTGAATCTTCCACAGTTTAAAGTAACGCAAAAAGCAAACTCGACTAAAACTTCCCAAATGATCTCATAGGGATTCCAAACCAAATCGGGCTTTTTGACTGTTCCTATCTGGAATCTAAGCAAATAAGGTCTACCACAAATTTTGTTATGTTATAGTTGGACGGCAATTATGAACTGGAACTGTTCAGCAGCTGAATGGTTGTCACCTATAATAAACTTATTACTGTCGTTACTGTTTCAGTTTGGAGACGAAATATTATCTGGTAAACTCAGCTTCCGTTTTTGTTGCTGTTGCACAATGGTCAAAATTCAGGAACAAAGCAAATTCTTTATTTGGATTTCCACCACCAACATTCTGCGCCTACGTTTTAATCATGCGAAGGCCACCCGTATGTCTGTCACCCGTCGCCAGATTCAACGCACTCACACTCTGTGAAATGGAAATATGCTGTGACAGCACAAGAATATGCTCAATCTTGCTGTTCAAGAGTCATTTAACCAGTCGATCCATCAAAGTACCTTGGTGGAGTGTATGCTTATTTTCAATGGATAATATTTAACCGTGGTGTTATGTATGCTTATTTTCACTGGATAATATTTGCTGACTCCCTAACCCGGTACAAAGGTGTACTAAATTCGCTCACTTGGTAAAAGAAATGCACGTAATTAGTTTCGTTTATAAACGTGAGCTCAAGTGATGCAATACAGACTTCTGTCTATCAACTACCGCAGTGAATGCTTTCTATAAAGTATTATTCAACGTAAAGAAGAGTGCACCAGGGTCTTAGATGGATTTTTGGGGTAAGCGCATTTATGTACAACCGCTCCTGTAACGTTATGCTCGTTTTTTTTAAAAAAGCAACATCCAACTTGGCTTAAGTATCATCAAGGTCCACAGCGGTGTGGACAATAAGGCTGGTGGATTATAAATACACTGTGGGGAACAAGCAAACGTACGTCCTATAAGGGGTCACTACTGTTTCCGGTCTTCAGTGGGGCTGTAGGCAAAGGCAAACTTGTGGCCGGGCTCTCTTGGAAACACAGTAAAATATTGTCAATTCTCTCTCCAAAAAGGTATTCTCTTTTCTACACAACAGTGGTAAAAAGGAAAAACAGAAGACTTCGGTTTCAAGACCTCATCGAAAAATTTCCGCACACCATGGGAAATTTTCACTTTGCGAATTGTTTGTCCGACACTGATTGCATTTTTGCGTAGACGTATGGTTGTCTCAACCTTTTGAGGAAGATTCACATGTACGATTCACCCACTCTCAAACCAGCCCGAATGTTGTCCTCACCATCAAGAAGGACAAGACGCCATAGCATCTTGACACCAGTCATGTGGGTAAAAAGTATATTCTTCCATCTCTGTCGCTGTACGGGTGCAATCTGAGCCACTGGTGGTGTCGTTCAAGTAGCTTTGCGTATAAGCTTCGACCGGCTACTCGGCCGGTTGATTGTGAGAAAAAACTGCTACTATTTTTAATAGGTTCCCCTGTACTGATATCAACCAACAACCCTGAATTGCCAAATCAGCATATCTTATCGTCATACAAGTCGTATGCTTTGGCGGACAATGTCAAGTGAGCAAACCTCGAGAGAAAAAACTACATAAAATTCAATGAGATTCATTCTGATGGTTCATTGAACAGGATTGAAGTGAGCACTTCATCAAATCACGAAGAATGAAAAGTGGTGATGCTATATTGTGTGGGTGCGCTAGTCAGTCCCACGACTCCTTGTTCATTTGTCACAAAATGATCAGTGTTTGGTTGTTAAGTAAATTGTCTGTGGAGGTTTCCGATACGAAATCTCGAGTCACGAGTAGGTTTTACGACCACGAATATCAAAAGGAAGAATTGGGTCCGAACGTCTACGGCACATTTTACAAAAGAGTAAGCAAAATCATGGAGCAAGTCACAATCGTCCACTCTCGTGGCATCAACAAGCTCTCGGGTCGGACGCTAACGCCTACAGTGCGATGTCAAGGTACGCACACCAGTCAGCGATAAGCAAAAGGTTGGCTCGATAGTGTGGGTTGTGGTAGGCCCTTCTGAGGCTAGTCTCGTGAGTCAAACTGGTGATGCGATAACACGGAAACTCCGAGAGGGCTTGCTCTAGCCCAGCAGACGAGGCACGAACTTGTGTGAGGAAGTAGGTCACCGGCGCACACACATGTTAATATACCTGTCTCGAACGCAGCATTAGTCGACCCTACCGAAAAATAAATAGTGTAGTTTGAATATGAACCTTTCAGCAGGGAACTAACGCGCTAATTGAAATCAGATAACGTGATAAGTCTCAAGTGCGATTTTGTCTCGTGAGGGAGGTTAATCTATGCTGAAAAGCTGAGAAGCAATGCGTTGTTGTTTCCTCTTAATTATCAATCATCAACTGTGCACATTTCACAATACTTCAGTTAGCCTCGAACTCTCGACCATTTCGGCAGTACTTTGAGTAGTTGACAATTCGGCCACGGACGATTGGTCAGCAGGGTGTTTACCTCACACATAGACACCCTCAAATCACGGGATCGCGTGGTCAGATGTTGACCGACACCCCGACAGAATTCTCAGGTGAACATTTTACTTATTGCGTGAGCTACTTGCGGATCGATCGCGGTGGGAGGATATTCGGGAATTTTCAACGAGGATTTCGTCATTTAACATAAGTCACCCCATTCTGGATAGCCAAAAATTACTCTGGACCCTGGCTTTTTCATGCTTGCACCTGGGAAGTCGTCATTGGGGAAAACAACCGATACGTGACCAGGATTGAAGGACGAATGACACTCAATCCTGCTGTAACTGCGCGTCATTCACTACACCAGCCAGCCGCTCGTGGCAGAACGTTTGTTTTAAAACTGCCAGCGGGGAGGTCGTGGGATTAAGTCTTGCTGGAATCTCGTGAGTTGCCTACTGCTGAACAAGGTTGAAACGGCTGTACCGTGCTTCCGGGCTTTTAAGCACAGATGGGTTTCACTTACAGAATGAAGCCTTCATTAAAAATTCCAGACTCTTCTCAGACTTCCATCAATATGAAAATTTAATTGATCAACAAATTAGAAGGAACATCTGCGATTAGTCCATGGTATATTTGGAGCCACTAGTAAGTTAGGAACATTTGTTCACCGTATGTACGCCAGTTACCTCATAAAGTCGAACCACGTCGTCAAAATAAAGCCATTCCTAGGAAGTGATTAGGGGTGATCAGCTGTATCATACTGGATTTAGTCTACACCCCAACCACTTCCCACGAAAGGTATTATTTTGACGAGGTCGTTCAAATTCATAAGATAAACAACGTACTACTGGTTGGAACTATCTCTGAGTGCGGACTAGGCACAGTGTGTTTCTTCTGATTCTTGATCAAAAAGCGGCTATTTTTATTCACTTTCAGCAGTACGCAAAATCTTCGCTCAAGAAAAATAATTCCTATTTAACACCGAACAAATCACTGCCTTATCTGGTTCCGTTTAAACTGGTACTTTTTCGGTATCTGAGCCATATTTGATGTTCTGTCTAATGTTGTAGGTTGAGAAGTGCCTAATGATGGCTAACCTGGGTATCTGCTGTCAAATCCATTGGAATGAAGTGTGGTGAACGCATGTGGAAAATTACGTGCGCGTATATGTCTTGCGGCAACTTCTGTAGTAGCTCAGCTGAGACTGTACCGACCGAGCGATCTTCAGTTCTTCAAGCCCCGAACAAGTCAGCTATCATTTTGGTACTTGATGTTTCATTCAAGATACTGAAGGATGTGGACAGACTGGCGTTGCTTCATTTAGTACTCATTACTAGAATTGTAACTGTCTCTGAACTCACTGGAAATTGACCTTGCATCGGTGCATGATAGACAGGCAGTGTTGCTGATGTCAAGTTCCACTGGCGCTACACTGTTAAATGAATGTTGTAATGGTAAAAAAACTGGGTTCTGTAGGGGACAATGTAAAGCAAATAGGGTAAAAAACGAAGCTGCCATTCGTCGCCCCTTTTACATATCTCGTTTCTTTCGCTTCAAGTAAAGAACACAAGTGGCCTAGACTATTTACGGTATTATTATTACGGCAGTAATATTACTATATTAAGCTCACAAAACCATATGAAATATTTGAATAGTTCACAACAACATATGCTGGCTACAGCCAAAGTTAATTGCGATGGGATTCACTCGTAGGTGATGTGGCTCTAAATATGATGGAACAATAAACAAATCAGGTGATTTACTTGGGAACCATTGGAAACGTTTTTCTTCTGCAAACACAGCATAAGTAGGAACCGCACTTGATCAAATGAGTAGCATGGATCGTAATACATCAAACGATAGGCTTTGCTGTTTGAAACCATTTAGAAATTTCTGGACAATACCATTGCATGCCACAGAGTTTCGAATAACCGAACACATCTTCTGAATTTAAAAGTGAAAGTTTAGCACAGGAAGCGCACAAGAAGTCAAGAAATCGCACGGGACAATGTTTCACTGAGTGCTTCCTAATCAACGGAATCCCGGTTGCGCTGAAACGAACAGGCACAACGAATCGGCCAGTGTAAAAAATCGAAGCCCATCCTAGTCGCCAAACGTTTGAGACTTAGTGTCTACGCAAATTTAACACAAACAGCACATTCAGTTTTTTGTACACACAAGAAAAAGTGTCATATGATTGTTGCTCGTAAAGCCCAACCGAGTTTAATATTCATCCGAACAAGCAAATGAGCGCTGTCATTTATGACAACGCAATTTCGGCTGTTTCTTTCAGGCATTCTCATCCAGACGGCAGTCCCTTACGTTCACTGACGTCTGCCATTAGATGCGCCTTTCAGGACGAACCCATGAAAATAAATTACAATATATCTCGTATCCCAACTTTGACAGTTCATGGCTAATCCGTCTACAGACACGAATACCGGGGACATTCGGGCGAATGTGAGTGAGTGAAGCCGAAATTACTGAGCGGTACGAGAGTCCACAACTATGAGCCCGCTTCTTTTACCCAGTCGAATCAAAAAAAGTATGCATCAGGGGTTTATGACATGAAATATTCCTCATAAAAATATAGAGTAATTGATATTTTGATTGAGATTGACTGACTGACTGACTGACTGAGACCTTGAATTTCCAACTCTGTATCTGCAAGGCAAGAAATGTCAGGCTTTTGTAAAATGTAGGGGAGAACTGCTGACTTTTAACCAGCTTCCAGGCACAGATTGTAGCAATCGAATTCCAGGTGAAAAAGGGTTGCAACAGTATGAAACTTGTCAACTAGTCATTTTCTGCTCAGCAACATTTTGAAGTATTTGGAGAATAAGACCTAAACTAGAAAGACAAACTAAACCTGACGAGAGAAAACCTCTGCTTCAATCCTCAAACTTCACTTTCGTTAAGTCACCCGCTACAAAGTCACACCTTAACATTTGAAGAGGCAATGTAGTGAAAAAGAATTGTTTTCTACGACCAAACGTCTGGCTTTTTTATCACAATTTATGTGGCAACTGCGAACATGGTCTGACAGAACATATACAGACGAGATCAGGAGATTAAAGTTCATACAGCTAGATCGTTGCAGGAAACATCGGGTGACTTTGAGTTCCGGCATGTTCCAAGTTCCAGCATTACACAAAAGCTGGTGCTAGCAGTTAACAATTCATACTTCAGCTGCGACTTGATTATGGAAAAAGGAAGGCAAGCAATATATGGACGTAATAAATGTTGGGTACGTACGTCTCTTGGGTCTTCTAGGAATTAGCTACATCGAAGACTAACTTAATCTCACTTCTTAGTGTGTGCACATTTGTTCTGCATATTCGATTGTTTTGTGTGAACTCGCTGAGGTAGCACGAGTACTTGCTTCAAACACTAGTCCCTAATGTTTGTCCGAGGAAATCTGTTAAAGATAAATAAAAATTTCGTCCTGCCACCGAAGCCACTCTATGCTGGAAAGCCAAGAAGCACTGCGCAGCTGTTTCACCTTTATTATAGATCATCAGGATTGCGCGTCCCACGAAACGCCAGGGAGTTCTGAACTCGCAGCCTTCCGAGTCAGTGGTTGTACAGTTAACTGTTTGGCTACGATCAGCAGTGTGATTAGATCTCATCTAGACAGAATATGGCGCCACCTACCGAGTGATGTCCTCCCAGATGGACGTTTCACTAATCGCAATGCTGATGAGCCGCTCGATACCAAACTGATAAGTGTTCAAAATACTAGCCATTAGGCTGCAGGTTGGAAACTCCACGGATTATTGCGAGATGCACATGTCTGGTCATTACAAATAGGGATGAAACAGCTGTACATTGGGCCCTGATTCCTCAGCATAGACTGGCTTCCCTGATAAGACGAAACCTCCATCTAACCTATAGTTCTTGCTGAAAACAGTCAGGATTACAGAGTGCCATTGTAATCAAAACCTGACTCATGGGAGGATTTTTGTTTGAACTTTGGAGGGGCAAATATGTATTTAACTTGGAATGAGCTGGGGAATAACTCACACAAACATGAGAAATCTATCAACTGGGGTTTGACTCCTCAAGCTCATGCAGTAGCCCAACCCTGAGATTTTAAAGAAAACGGCCAACTGGCTACTGAATGTCGAACCGATTCGTGTGTTGTTGGCACCCTTCGGCATACGTCTTTATAATTCTCAATAGCATCCAGCCTGTATCACTTTTGTGATACATGCGTAGTCAGCACGTGTGCTGGCACTGCAAGTTGCATTCCAAACCGGTTGAATTTCTGCACGGCTGAAATTGTCGCACATCGCGGATATGACCAGTCCCAGTTTGTAACCAAAGACCAATGGTCCCAGATTTTCCTCTCTCTCTCAACTTGTCTGAGGACAGTACATCTACATGCATTAGAGCAAAATAACACTTAGAAACCAATTTAACTAGTTGAAGCCTCTAAAAAACGACCGATAATCTTTGTCGACCGCGGCATCTTCATCCCACGAAGAATGAGAGCACAGCTACAACAACCAACGGAGAAAACCGGATGTACTACTTAGTTACAGGTTTTATGAAAGTTTCAGATAATACAACATTTTTAGACCCGCTCTCCAATGAATTGAGAACAGACGCGCTTTCTTTCCGACATGTCAGTCAACAAGATATGATCTTATCACACTGAATCAGTTTTTTATCCAATACTGAATTTTACGTCATTCCCTCGTCCCTCGTCATTTTGCTGCTCCTCACGCTATTCTATAGACATGCATCCAGTCTCAGAGCTTCCCTCAATAATTTCGACGCAAACAAATCAAACTAAATTCCATAAAGGAATTGACTCACAAGGTTGCTGAAGACGTTTTTATCCCACTGTAAATATCCACATTCATCACTTGGATGCATGTGGCTCAGAAACAATAAAGATCACATTTAAAAAGTTTCTTTAATAAAGCTAACGTTGAGAAACAGTGGAGAGAATTATGTACTAGTGGATAGTTAGAAGGACGCAGAAACACAACATGTGGCAACTAAGTCTTAGAGAACCGTAAATTGGCTGCCTCATCATGGTCACCTGCACACCCTCCAATCTGTCTATTTGTCGTAGGATTTCTACCCGCCGTTTTCATTCAAAACGCTTGTTTCTGGAGGAGAAATCGTGAATTACGGCGTTTGAATATCTCACATGGTGAATAGTTCCATGGGTAAATTTCTGCTACGCTTTCCCGAAAAGAATTCTTACTGGATTATGAAAATGGGGGCAGCGTTCTATATAGTTATGTGTGGTTTTTGAAACGAGACAAACGACCTTGAAAAGTTTTCTACACCATGCAGGTACTTATGTATGAATACCAATTTGGTCCTGAATCCAAGCGGAATCTCTCGTTTGTGATACTCTTCAATTGGATGTACTGCAAAAAGGTCGCCTCATGTTCCAGTTGGCACAACGTTGGAGCTATTGCAGTGTCTTTTCTCAAATGACTCTGTTCACTACTGGATTCTCCCACCCTAGGGCTATCAGGCAAGCACAGTGTCCAGGTTTCCGTCAGCCATCAATATCCTGCTAACTGAGGCGTGAAACGGCCTTTGGGCAACGAGAGATTCAGTCATGATTCCGCTGAGTCTGCCATTAAAACCAACTTGTCGAGTTTCTTGCGATTTGGTTTCAAGGAGAACAGGATTTTGTAGAAAAATGCTGGGCTAAACTGGTCGTGGGCTCCCGAGCGGTTTACAGCGAATTCGTGATTAGTTTCGCTCACATTTCTACATCTTCCATAGATACGTGTGTTCCAATTTCGTCCTATTTATCTGCCAGAAATCATTTTAAAAAAATTAATGCAACTAATAACACTGGTCGATTTTGTTCGACATGTGAGGTATCACATGTATGCATCATATATTTCGGTACACTTTATTTCTGCCAGCGGAACATCTTTGAGGGAATAATGAAACATATTCCAATTGCAGTAATGAACGACTGGTGTAGTTGAAGGAACTCTGAAATATAGCTCCAATCGGCAGATGAACACAGTAGGAATTATCAGATGAGAAACGTGTTTGAGGTGCTACATTTTCTTGAAAACACTGACCAGATAGCATGAGCTAAACACGCGGCTAGAAAGTTTATTACCATCGTCCAAACCTTGTCAAATGCCATTCTTGGAAGCCTTTTAGGAGTTGTTTTTTTACAATGAAATTCCTTTTGAAATGTCTGTCAGCACTGAGGCGGGGTCTTGGAAGATTTGTTTGCAGAATGCTACAGGTGCACCTTACATAGAAGGAATTCCTCAAACTGGACACTGTGTCGTCTCCATACATCAGAAATTAGTGAATACTTTACCCATGATTCATTTATGGAACAAATCAGTCTCCTCCACCGATATGGTTCAGTGAACCATTTATATGTTGGTCCAACCAATCGATTACTAGGAATTCGGATTCCCTTAAGAGACCTATCGAGAAAAATGGCCAAGTGACAGCTCATTTTTAGTCGTTTGTGCAATAACCTTCAGGTTTGACTTTTAAAAAAACGTGCTTTTAGGTCATTCATAGTTGGTTACATCAAACAGTCTTCACTGACATCATGGATAAATCAAAATACCATGAGGACAGGGCTTCTGTCAGGAATCTCATATTTTTTTGGCAAGTTTCAATGAACACGCGTTTCTGCCAGTCTTAGAATAATCAAAATTTACCTTTAGCTTTGGTTTGGATATACCAGCTTACATAAGTATGAAAATGAGTGCGATTCAGTGTTTGCTGTGTCTCTTATTGTCCAATCCTAAAAGTCAGCATTTTTAGGTACCTCTAATCAAGTAAGATCGGAACAATTCCGTTGGCTTTCATTACACATTAACCGTTCATTATTTCATTTATTTCACAGCCCATTTCATCTGTGCCTACATACTCATGTGATTAAATTCCTACTTTTTAGCATGAGCTTATGCCTGCTTCCATGAACAGGACACACTGACACCTAAGTCTTGGATAATGGGGTCAGAATCAAGCGCCCCCCACCGAGCTGTCGGGTAAAGTGGTGAGGAATGCTCAATAAACAGTTTGCTGTGGAAATTAACCACGCTTCGCCAAGGTGACCTTCCATCAGTCTTCTCTTATTTCGAAAGCTGTGAACATTGCCAAACAAGCCCCTCGTTACGTTCATCATCATCATTACGGTGCAATATGGTATGAACGTTTGTTGAATTTGGAGATCTGTGTACAGAGATTTTTTCTCGTGTTCCTGTGGCCCAAAGGCGAAGGAAACCGGAGCATTATTTGGACAGGTTCGATGCTCGAACCCAAATTAAGGGAACCGTTTTAGACTAGAGATACTTTTGTATATGAGCTCAAGATGCACTTGTTTTACCCCACGGGGGATATTTTGTGGCAGTCCTTTGAGTTGCTTGGTACTTTCCTCAGACTGATTAGCCATGAAGTCATTCACGAAAGCTTGCGATCAAACATAACTTAAATCCACTTGGGTATGTATTTTTTCCAAGCCGTCGCGGGTAACAAAGACTCAGTTTATTTCATTTAACTAAAACGAGCTACCATGTTCCCCACATTGAGAGTGTAACTCATCAATAATTGTGGATTGTGTTCTAGAACAGTTTAACTTGGTCACCGGCAATCCACTCAGTAAGATGTCCACATGGATTCGGTTAATTTATTTACCAGACAGAAAATAAGACTTCACTGCTCGGTTTCGCAATTCTCTGATACGCAACATGATGTTTTATGCTCTACGTACGAACAAAATCAAACTCAAAATTTCCAAGAACTACCTTCGTTTACTGACAGGTGATAATATTTCGGTAGTTTTAAACTGAACAGAGCAAGAGAAAGAGAAGTGCAAGAAAACGCGGAAAACACGATGAGTGTGTTTCGCACCTTAGATCAAATACGTCAGAAAGGTGTAGCCGCCCTTCTTCTCTTATACAGCAGCATAGTTTACACAGAAGAAGTTGTGGCAGTTGTAGGTAATTGCTCGTGCTGTAGAATTTGTCGTTCGAACAGTGAGATTTTCCTGACTAGTCTTAACCAACTGGATCAGTTACAAGTTTCGGTCTTCCTAATC
Organism: Clonorchis sinensis; assembly: GCA_003604175.2. Taxonomy (NCBI): domain Eukaryota; kingdom Metazoa; phylum Platyhelminthes; class Trematoda; order Opisthorchiida; family Opisthorchiidae; genus Clonorchis; species Clonorchis sinensis. The sequence goes on along the minus strand of CM030374.1, from coordinate 9,739,017 downwards.
ACTGCCCGTGTAGATAGTTGAGTCTTGAGCGCATGACATGCAAGGCCATCTTGTGTCTACCACTCCACCAGCCATCACGGTATGCATCTGAATTCCCAAGTCTCAGCGGGCGAACGAAATCATGTCCGGGTAATGTGATCACAACTCTGTTAGTTTCGTGGCTGTGTTGGTCAGTTGATCCGCGTGCTAAAGCCTCCCAGCCAGACAGCTTGAAGCATGCTGGACTATCGGCGTTCTTTTGTTGTTGATGATGATGAAATGGTAATCATATTACTGGTCGCTCGGTGCCTTGGGGAAACCAATCACATCACTCGTGCGTGAATGCCTTCTGCTATTCTGAAGTGAAAATTCAGGGGAGTCCATCGTCCATTGATGGGGGGTTAAGAACGTGCTCCCCTGGCATTTCCGTAGACCAAACTCTGGTACAGCTCGTCACAGAAACCGATAGTTAGATGCAATAGAAGGAACATTTAGTGGTCTAAAAGGAAACGGAGGGTCGATCTCAATGGCCTGATGTGGATCCATTAGAATTATGGAGCCAGGTCCGGGGGAAACCGGTGCAAATTTGGAGCTATTTTTGCAGCCATTCTAAGACATTCTTTTCAGCCGTGGATAGGCTGCACCATATGGTCGACAGAATTCCTATCTGATCAGTAGCTATTCAAGATTTATTGCAATTCGATTATTCTGTAATGTTGGATGAAATAATATTTGGTGGGTGTGTGGAGATAAATCTGGACCACGTGTACCATGTAGAAGTGTCAGGAAATGGTTCTGAAGAGAATTTTGGAAGTTCCCGATATTAAATGTGGCACACTGGCGATCAGTTAAATAACGTAAAAAGAATTCTGTGTTGAGATTCGTGTTTGTGTTCTGCTATCTGAAAATGACAGCGATTCGATCTGTCCTCGTAATCGGAATTAGAACGCCCGGCTTCACAAGCCGATCGAAGTCGAGAGCATTGCACACACGTACACTTGATTCACACGATTCCTAATCCACCTGATATTCGTGAGTTGTCGCCTACTCATATGCCATACCAAAACAGCGGTCTCAGTTACGGAACAGGCACTACCCCACGTCGTTTTCATCTTGCGGATTATATCACCAGTCGCAAAAATCGGTACAACGTGAAACAGGGAAATGCGGCATCATGTCAAAACCTGCAGAATTTGATGCAGGAAGCCTGTAGATCAATCACGACCGGCCAATGCTCATTTTATGGCCTCATTCCGGGATTGACTGAAATCTACCAACTAGCACCTGTGTGTGCGTACACAGATCATGAGTGCATCACTGCAAACGGTTTTATTGGGTGGGTAAATTTTCAAGGGTGAACAGCGCCTCCAAGTAGTTGACTGACACGGTAAACAACGAAATGTTTTAGAAGGACTGACACTTGAAACTCATTAAATTCACAAGCCACTCTTAAAACACGCACACTGTGGAAAGCTTGTGAAATTGACTGCATGAGGTAAGTGTAGTAACGTGCAGTGAAAGGGAATTCTCCACTGTTCGCATTATTTGTCGCTGGTGTTTTTATTGGCTAATTGTGCGGTTGTTTCTACAGATGCTTCTGTTCTCACGTGTTTGAAAGTGCTCACAGGTATGACACACCTGGTTGTTGATCATACTGGTACTGCAGTATCAAGGAGCAATTCTACACTATCATGATTTTGGTTGGATGAAGTTTAACTACGCTGATCACTTTGGAGGTAAGGCTTGATATGTGATAACTTTTGAATGCGAATCGAACGGATTGTAGATTCACAAGCTTTTGTTGGTCGTTGAATGCTGAGCTGTAAATGTAATCAGTTCAGGAATGCGGTCGTGGAATAATCGGCTGGGTCACATCCTTTTTTTCACATACTACAATGATCCTTGTGTGATACATTTGGTTGGGTTAAAACGCCAATGACAGTAGAATAGGCTCAAATAATCGCTATCGAAAACTTTAGTAAGATCGGAATCCTTGAACACTATGATAGTTCAAAGAACAAAGCAAGAAAAAAGGCAAATACATGGGAGTTACATTAAGACGATTCAGTAAATGGTCAGTAAATTTCCCACAAGGCAGTAGCTGTTGTTCCTGTGGAGAGAAACAACACAGCACGCTTGGAGACTAGTGTATGCAGTTGTGACCTGGCAGGCTTGGCACAAAACAGAACGCAGCAGAAATCAGTAATGCACAACGGGTAAGGTCAAGCATGAATGCGGTTGGCTGGGGCAAGGCGTAACAGTAAAAAGTGGAGGTACATACGCATGAACGCAAATGGGTCATGCTTCAAATTGTTTATATCATACAACCATTTCTCCCCAGTCAGTAGTTCTACTGTTACATTGTACGGTAAATAACGGTCTCATTTTTCATTCGGAGTGTATCGTGTTGCGTCAAGACCTTGGGTTTATTTGTAACCTCATTTAGGGCAGATCGATTGAATTCACTTCTTTGGAAAATTTGTTACTTAGGTTTATGGTTCAAGTTGCGCTTTGCACTTCACCTCGTTTGGAATACAACTCTTTTACGCGAGACAATAAACGCGGGATGAGTTTCCGAATTTTCGTCAAAACTCATTATTTACCGTAAGCATTTCCAGCTATTTCTCGGAGCTTCACAATGAACCTCATGACGCGTTTTTGCAGTACGTTACACGTAGGAATTCATTCGTACTTTACGCGGAGCATATCACTGATGATAAACATTTCTTGGAACATTATTACCGGATGTTGTAGCAAATTTCTTTTCACATAGTTTGTCCTATCAAAGAAAAACACAATCACACCGAACATGTGCTCAGTTCATTCTAGTGAATAATAACTGAATTTGAATTAAAAAGCTAGAGTGGGTTTTTACGCAGCCCGCAGAATATTGACTTCTCTGACATCCTCTTCACCATAACATGTTTCCACGACCAGAATGAATTTTCTGACATCCCCTTCACCATAACATGTTTCCACGACCAGAAATAAGATAGCTCTGTTTTATCACAAATTCAGTATGTTGATCCAGAATTTCTCCTCCGAAATTTCTTCTCTTGATTGTAATTCATATGAAGTGGAAAGTAGTTCAACTGAGTTTTTTTCCAGTGACCACATTTACGGAGCTTTGGTGTGTCCAACGGCTGTGGCGGCTACCACTGCCAGTTTGTGGAAGTTCAAACAAACTTTTGGTGCGTTAGCAAACACGGAAGCAAAAGTGATCTTGTTTTGTCGCCAAACATGATGGGCAAGCAAAGTGGATGGTTCTACTTCAAAACAAATTCAAAATTAGCGGGATTAGGGAACAAACAAACTGCTGGCGTCTTACTTTATGAGGAGCATAAACTTCGCGTGGAAACACTGTGGAGAAGTAAACATCGTTAAAGTTGAATGAGTGGCTTGCACAACTACAAGGTAATCCCTTGAGATTCGAACGGACTTTAAAATGCCTTCAGCATACCACCGTTTTACTGTCACTGTGTGCCAATGCACGCAAAATTGCTTAAATTGAACCTACCAACAAAGTCTGCCTGCGGTACAAACAAACACGTTTTTGTGGTGTATATCTTTGTTATTTTTGTCGAATTGAGTTACAGCTGTACCTCTTATCTGCCAAAATACAGTGATCCAGCTGATTTCAACTAACATTTGTGGACAAAAGCACTGAACTATGTTTACCTAACTTTTAGGCGACTATCTCCTTTTACGATAGAAATTTTCAGATTTGCTGAAATGTTTTGATAAATATTGAAACCGAACAAAGTAGCGTTTACGGTTTATGAACTGTTGCAAAGGGCTTATTAGCACCATCATACTCTCCTTAACAGTTGGAGGGGAACGTAAATATATGATGGAGTTGGGTTGAGGCTTGTTGTTGTAAGCTACCACGTATACTACTTGGAGCATCAACAAGTATTATCGTATTCAGTTTATTGGCGCCTTCCAGCGAAAATTTCCTCCAATACAAAGCGACCGTTGTTTTTCCTTTATTCTTTCAGCTGTTGCATATGTAGTTTAAAATGTGTGGGCATCGTGTAATGAGGGATATGCTGCATGATTGAGTGCTTCAAAAACCCAGCAAGCTATTTCATGGTTTGAACAGTGCATGCTAAATTTACTCAGATTGCACAGACTGTCGATCAGGATTTAATGTGCGCACATAAATCTGTGTGTCCCCAAGTGTCTACCTACCTACCGCAAGCCACCTGCCGAAGCGATTACACAACACGTTAAACCCAAGATCGGATTTTCTCTGTCCAGCGGGATCTGTCGTTCATGCGTTCAAAAAAACCCACCAACAGGTTTATGCGGACGGGTTTGTTTATTCTTCCCATGGTCAGTTTTTGATGAAATACCTGCGTAACTGTTATATAACGTTTGGACATTTATAGTTAGCTAAATACAGCTGGAACGGAAACGCTTCTTATCTTGCATCATCACGAAGTACATCCCAAATTTGACTCCTGTTGGTGATGCATTTGCTCGTCAGCAAATTAAGAAAATGTGTAAGATGTCGTTCTTGAATTTCTCAGATGAGAAGGCCTCCGGTCATTTGCTTGGAGGAAACTAACCACAAGGATGCTAAAATGCTTTGACTACCCACAACCGGTTTTCCATATTTTGGGGCCTATCAGGTAGGCGCAATTTCCGAATTTCTGTCAATCATATGTTCCACTTGAGCCCAACTTGTACGAGATTCGCCAAATCCAATTAAATCACAGATAAATCTAAAGAAACTGTTGTGCGGCACCTCGAGTAACGTAGTAAACGGAACATGGGGCAGCCCTCGTACAACACATTTCGTTGGCGAATATCATAAATGAGAGTTCAGGCTGGAATTCACCCAGGTCTCTAATTAATACCAAACAGGTGTGCAAATGGAAGTAGTTGGCTTCTAACCATTCCTTCGCATCGTGTGGCTATAAGGCACCACTCACTATGTGGACTCGTAAACTAGTTTTTGGCAGGGCATCAGAACTCACCCCTCACATTAGAATTTTTCGAACTTCCTCAGACTGTGCACCACTTTGACTGTCCCAGGACAGTTATTTCAGCAATATCTGGAAATTTCGAGAATAAAATTTGAGTAGCAAGATAATTTGTTAGGAAAATTTGAACTAACAAGAGAGAAAACGCGAAATAACTTGCCCGAAACCTGACATTTATTGTTTGTTGCAAACATGCTTGTAGCTACAATAGCCTCGTTCTTCTAAACAAGCGTGACATGTTTCATACGACCAAAACCAACCTGTCTATCAATTCAAATCAATAACAGCAAAATGAAGTCCACCATTTAGACTAAACGCCTTCCAAAACATTTTGATGAAGCCGAACATGACAAGCTATTATTGAATTTTAATCAACGACCAAATACACTTCCAAACTTCTGTTTTTATTGGAGATTATACTACTCAATGGCGAACGCAGAAAAATATGCTCTGCTATTGCAAGATTATATATAGTATATATGCATATATAGTATATTATAGTGTAGTATAGTATGGTATAGTATAGTATGGTATAGTATAGTGTAATATATAGTATGGTGTAACAACTTATGGTAGAATGGTAGTAAAGCAATATATATGTGCATATAGCGATGCGGAAGTCGTACAGTAATTAAATTCTAGTGTAATATGTAGTTTAGTATAGTCGGGTGCAATTTCATCCTTGCAGAGTATCAAGTTTTTGGCCGGAATAAAATACGAAAATCGGGAGGGTCATGCTGCTGCTTGGTAATTGCTCAGAGCAGTACACTAGATGCCAATATCACTGGCTGATTTGAGGCGGTCGTTTATGATTAAAGTGTGGTCCACATCACTGTGGCAATACACGCAAGACCCAGTTACGTTTAAACCACCTGGAGCTTCCAAACACAATCACTCCAACTCCGGGACTACGTAATTATTCGGCTTATTGTTCCGGTGCGTTCATTTGCAATTTGCCTCTAATTTACAAAAAACCATCAAGGCTGACTTTCTCACATTTGTAACGATATACGCTAAAATGTTGATCCGGCAACACCCGTCCACTTGTAAGTTCCTAGACAACAAACTTGTGCATTACCACCCCTACGCACGCTAGATACATATACGCAAATTCGTAAGATGATGGTTCCGCTATAATCGCAGTTACCAGTTATAGAATCAGAGACGGAACCGCAGCAAATCAGGCATAACCCCTCCACGGAATCTTGACAGGATTGACTGTAACCTTTCACCAGTAATGTACTACTTTCAGTGGAAAACATTCAATGATTTTCTATACTCGTCCCATAAAATGCAGACGAAAATAAACAAATCTAATAGGTTGGATAAGTACGCAAATTCCAGCAAGTACGCCTGATGTATATTACAAGTTTTGTGTTTGACCATTGTGGCTAGATTGGTCCATGGAGAGGGTATGTTCAGGCAAAATTTTTGCAACAACAGCCACTAGGTTAAACCCGTCTATCACAATACGTTGGCACTGTATTGCAGCACATCGGTTTGCAACTTCGTTCCGTCCGAATGCTTCCCAAAAATACGGTAACCCTCATGTGTAGAATACATTTATATTTTCACGAAAAACCCAGCACACCTTTACAACGTGCCACGAACACTAAGCGCGCATTTAAATTCGGTGTCTATACGGAGTGCAGTGTGGAGTATAGAAAGCGGGAAGTAATTTGTGAATAATCCATGTATGTAAGCCTCTATTTTTTACTTCTGCCAATGAAAAATCGGTAATCTCACTCGGTCTTGGACTGAGTTTTTCAGATAAGTTAATCCTTTGAACCCAATTTAGTGGCAAGACGTTGTCAACAATTTCTTGATTCATTCAAGAACCTGTTTCCGCTACTTCAAACAAACCTACAAATTACTATAGGGAAGCCGCTAATCAAACATATGTTGTTTCTGGAATACATTCCACCGAGCTTCATATCCGGATATGGAAAAAATTTGGAACTTTTCGCTTCTGATCAAAACGGTCATTGTGATTCCGGTTTCAAGCGCCTTCCCGTTACTTAGGAATAAACATGCTATTTCCAGATCTCCCAGCTTTTGTTAATCAAAAGCTGATTTAGTCCTGAATTTGTGTAATGTTTGAAGAATACTGAAATTTCCTAATTATTTCAAGATGACGCACCTTAAATTCACTTATTTTCATTCAATCGCTGAAAATGTCCACGGCTAAAAATCCACTCTTAGTTTCATTAGGACATGAAGGCTGTAAGGCTTTCGCAAATTTTGTGATGTGCACTGTTCACCAAAAGACTTCTGATGTTA